>JARYHS010008075.1:150790106-151027862 GCA_031002005.1 Vandiemenella viatica
GCAACATCTACTTTACCTACGACCATTTCCTATTCTACTTCTTCACACTTTCCTTGGAGCCATTTTTCTTTGCTTATTTGCATTTCCTATTTATTTGATTTCTAAATTGCATGGCATTGCTCTCTTCCTGCTTCATGACGAGCATTTTTGTACCTTCTCCTCTGATCCATCAGTTCCATAATTTCTTCTGTGATCCAAGGTTTTCGGGGCTGCTTGTTTCCCTAAAGCGTAATGTTTCTTTACCAGCTTTCACTATTTCGGTCTTTAATGCATTCCATTCGTTCTCGGCTGAGCTCCTTTCAGAGTTACTTCTTAGACCTAAGTCTACCATTTCTGCAAATTTTTCTCTTGTGTTAGATTGTTTCAGTTTATTTACTTCCAGTCTGTTTCTGCTTATGCTGCTTCCTTATTCGCTTGAATTTCAGCTGCACTTCATCACTATCACATTTATGGTCAGAGTCTATGTTTGCTCCTGGATACGAACTTGATTCCTGAATCGCTGTTTGACCATGATATAATCTAGCTGGTGTCTTCCTGTATCCCCAGGACGTTTCTAGGTGTATATCCGTTTTGCATGGTTCTTAAACGATGTGTTTCGCCACTACTAACTTATGTCTTCAAGAAATTCTAACAACTTGTTTCCTCGCTCATTTCTTTCCCCTAGACCAAAACTTCCTACAGTATTCCCCTCTTTTCCTTCTCCCACTATCGCATTCCAATCACCCATGATTATTAGATTTTCCTGCCCCGTCACATATTGGATTAATTCTTCAATTTCAGTGTACATTTCTCTATTTCTTCGTCATTTTCCTGTGACGTTGGCATGTACACTTGCACTAACGTGGTTGGGACGGTCTTAGTTTCTAACCTCATCAAAATAACCTGTCACTAAACTGTTCATAATAATTCACCCGTTTCCCTACACTCCTATTCATTACAAATCCTACACCAGTGACTCCATTGACAACTTGTGTGCTAATTATCCTGTGTTCCCCAGACCAGAAATCCTGTGCGTCCTTCCATTTAATCTCGCTAATCCCAACAACATCTAACTTAAGTCGTTCCATCTCCCTTTTATTGCATTACTCACCAACAAAACTCTCTTCAAAACACGATGATGTGACGTACTGTTGCGAAGTATGGTGGCTAAGCAAAGGTAAAATGCTAAAATATTTATGACCTTAAAAAAGAAATAGGTGATTTTATGGAAATGAAAGAGAAATCATTACCACTAATTAGTGATCCAACATGGCTTTGTGACTTGGCATTCCTGGTAGACATCACACGGCACTTAAACTACCTGAACTTGAAGCTTCAAAAACAAGGACAATTGGTAAATCAGCTGTATAGTCATCTTAAAGCTTTTCAAAACAAAATTCGCTTGTGGGAAACACAGATGAGAAGTAAAAACTGTTTTCATATTTAACACTATCCAGTCATGAAAACATTGAATACGGTCGCTATGCTGAAGAACTGAAACTACTGTCAGAGCAATTCACTGATCGGTTTACCGATTTTAAGAATATGGATAGCACTTTCAATATTTTTGCAAATCCGTGTAAGTGTAATGTGGAAGATGTTCTGCTTCAAACTACAAATGGAGTTGATCGAGCTTCAAGAAGACTCATATTTGAAGTCTAAATTTGATGATGTGAAACTAAGCGAATTTTACAGAACTTTCTGAAGAAAAATATTCACAGCTGAGACTTTTCGCACGAAAAATAATTTGCACATTCGGAAGCACGTATAAATGGGAGCAGCTTTTTTGAATCATGAAAATTAATAAAAATAAGCATCGTACTCGTCTTACAGATGTTAATTTAGAAAACATTTTGCGCCTACATACTAGTGATTTTGACCCCAATATCGATAATCTTGTTCTCAGCTTTAAACTCGTCTCTCATTAATTTTCATTTGATTTTTCTATCTGTTTTTGTTAATTTGCATTTTGTATGTTTGATTATGCTATTGTAATTCTAATAAATAAAAAATGAGAGAATTTTTATCGCCTTTTTATTCATTTCTACCTATTTATTTCTTACCTACGGCCCGCAAACTGATTAAGTCCCGAAATTACGCTCTCAGCTAAGCAAAGGTTGCCCATACCTGCTTTAAAGCATCTCAGCTTGAGACAGAAGTTGACTCCGATACAGTTGAAAGCGAGGTAATGGGTGTCGTTAGGAACATGATTTGTATCCGGGTCGCTAATGAACCTCGGACGCATCCAATGGACACTAAACTGCGCAGAACAAAACTTTTATAGTGTTTGATAAGGTAAAGGTTTTGTTCCCATTTGCAGGACTAAAAGACTAAAATTTCATTTTGTTTTTAAAAATCAGCACCTGAAATATCGACAGGAAAGCTTACTAGCAGTTTGTTCATTTCCTCCTGCAACTGCAATTTTACTCCGTAGAAAAAATCATTTACAATCTGAATGAATGTGGGTTGTCCACGGATATACAACACACTCTAAAATGTATTCAGTTTGGTGGCAAGTCTGTAATATGAGCACCCACGTATATACGTTAGATGACTAAACGATTCACTCAGTATTTTGCGTCTTGAAGATAAATTCTCGGTGAGCCATAACCATTATTCATTTTCAGACTCTTCTTGTTTGTACTCTGAGTGGCTATAAAATGTGCTTGAGCAGAATGCTCAGTTACGAAATCAAAGTGCGTGTCATACTTTGCCGTAGGTGGTTACTATTTAGGGTGTTATCTCTGAATAGTAACGTCTCGAGAAAATATAACTGGGTTGGTTTTCTGTTGCCTTCCGACATTGTGAAAGTCTTCGTAACTATTACCGTAAGTTTGGGTGCTGTAATGGTTTACTTGTGCGTGAAAGGAAAAAGATGACATTGATCAAAAACTAAAACTCGATCTTAGGAATAAGAGCGTGGAAAGACTTTCTTTCGTGGGTAAGTGGGGCAGGGATTGAAATAAATTACCAAGAGAAATATTGAATAATTTACGAAAAATGCTAAAAGAATTTAATGTTGATATTAGCAGAGGGAAAAAAAGGTGGGAAAAAGAAAGGGGAAAAATTAGTTGGTAGGGAAATTGCCACCCGGTTCATCGCAAATAAATTTTTTTTTTCACTTATGGCTTTATGCCTAGTCGACGTTGAGGTCATTAGAGGAGGGAAAGGAATGAGGACAAGGAAAGGGGAAGAATTTCGGCCATTGCCTTTTGAAGGAAGCATCCCGGAATTCGCTTGGAGTGATTTGGGGAAACCATTGAAAACCCAAATCTCCATGCGTGGACAGCGATCAGGGATTCGAACCACCATCCTCCCGAATGTGAGGCCCAAGCCCTAACCACTCAGTTACCACGCTCAGTCAATTAAATTGTTTGTGTTGCGAATGAGAGATGAAATCAGAGAGAGGGTGAAACATGGCATCGGCCCATTCCAGCCTACTCTTTCGAAAGTTTTACGTACCCATCCGAGAGACGAATCACCATCAATAGTACCAAATGTTCTAACTAAACTACGAAGAGGATTGGGATTAAATCCAGGAATATGGTACACAATCTGGTGATTATGAATCGTGTATCATCAACTCTCCTAGCCTGCTGGTGTCAGTTTCTTCTATCACCGGGTCTCGAATCGCGTCAGGTAATGTTTTACCACCGTGGTACCACAACCACTGAGCCAACGGGGAGGGTGGCTCAATCACACTGACATTAATTCTATAATCGCGAACATTTACAGTTCTCACATCCATAATAACATACTGAGCTGATAAAACGGGAGACCCCTGCGGACCAAATTCAACTTCTGACGTTATGGAATTAAGTAATAGTTTAAAATCCAAATGATCAACCGTTGATGGGTGGCAGATTGAACTGGAAGAAAACCTACTTTCTGAGACTATAAGATAATTGAAAAAATAAATACATGCAGAATCAAGGAACTAAAATCATAGTCCTTTTACATATCTGCATTATTTTGATGTATAACACACACACACACACACACACACACACAGAGAGAGAGAGAGCAAAGCAAAGCATTTAGGGGACTACCAAACTTAAGCCTGAGTCTTGTCCGAGATCGCTTAGGCAATGTAACATTGCCTGGCACTCCTAGCTTGTTCGAGTCCCGGTTATGGAAGAAATTTTCATCAGGGTAGGACAGACACTGGCCTACAGCTTTAAATCACCATAGGCCTTGGTTAAAACCCAAACTTCTTTGCATTAAGGGCGTACGAAAGTGCCGATAGACATTCATTCGAGGGTGGATAAGTTAAAGTTGGCACATCACTTGATTTCTGTTGAACTGTAGACGTGGGTTGCTTGGCAAAGTATTTCGCTATTTTTTTGTTGTTGTTGTTTTTATTTGTTTTCAATCTCTCACACAGAAATACTGTTAGTAAAATCATGAGATACATAGAGTTGTAATTATTCCTAGTCATATTTCCCCTTAATTGTTTTTTTAGCATGTAACCAGGCCGTTAATCAGGTTGTCTATTCTCAACATTGACAACTGTGACCTACAGCAATCACAATTATTCACATGTTACACAGTAAAATTGACCAAACTGCCTGTAAGATTTTCCCTGGTGATTTTCAATGGCGCTACATCACCCTTCGTAATAACAGCTTACGACCGGAAATTTCGAGCATGCTACACATTTTTGACTAAATTTTACTATCGTTGGGTTACCATATTCCCTGGTTACGGCTCGACTTGTTGACGGGCTGATAAAATAGATTTCATTGAACATCGTATAAAATGTTTTGCAATGGTTACACTAATCATTTTACTAGTCGTGATCAATTAGTTTTACAGCGCAAAGGTAAAGAATACGGAAGAGCACGAGGTGGTACTTGGGTATTCTCACTTCACCAATTGGCACCTCAGACCAAATCTTGCGGAAACAGACACGTGTTGGTTTTATTTGTCAAGCCATCAGACAGGACGACAGCTATCTGTCCGCTTCGTTACCAGAACAGTTTCTTTCATCGCCAACGCGAAATACCTCAGCGTCACAATTGATCGAATTCTAACGTACCGTAAACCCTTTATGGTAAAATCAAGTCCAGAGTAAATCTGGTGAGGAAATTGGCAGGTACGCCTTGGGAAGCGCAGACCGAAGTACCTTCGTCCTTGTTTGCAGTGCGCTGAGGTGTCGCTCCCTGGTCCTCGCTCACCAGCTGTCCTGACTATGGTTCCTAAGCGGTTTTTCGCAGCCATCAAGGCGAATGCCAGGACGGTTCCCAATATACGCTTCATAAGCTGAACATTTACACGTTTCACAGACAGGCAACACTTCGCTTTTCCCGTTGGTAGAAACCTCCCTGATTTCAAAGTACAATACAAAATAAGAGTATTAATACTGAATGTTGCAGTTTGTACCCTCCTGTAAAGCAAACTCAAAAAGTTTTTTTGTTTAATTTTGTATAAATTAGTGCTTAATATAGTTTCAAGTGTCGAATAATTGGAAAAAATTGTTACTTCACAAGAGAGAGGCCAGTCCATGGAGTAGTATGCTGAAACATCATCACCAATCGCTATCCAAAAAAAAAAAAAAAAAAAAAAAAAAAATCGTCATGTGTTTCATAGGGCACCGCCAGATGTAATGATAATTAAGGCTTGGTTTGACAAATTTCTAGACACTGATAGTGTAAGTTGACAATCATGTTCGTGATTTGTTGGACAGAACATTTGCACAGCAATGGATATGACGTGATGAACCGACCAGTGGCCATCGCGATCACCTATGCGGTTATGTGAAGACATTGTCTATGTCTCACTCCATTCTATGTGATGTTGGCGATCACCGCAGGAGAAATGTGGATGCAATCAGTTTCATCACTCGAGAAATGTTTGGGCGCACGTAGGCTATGATTGAGTAGCGCTCAGAAATTTTGAGGGCTAGGAAAAAAAGAAATAAATCTTGAAGGTTTCATGTGGACACCCTCTACTTAGTACGACCTGAAATGTTATAAAATGGTTGGCACCAGCAATGGCATGTGGCTGTAAAACCATAGCTCCAAATCTGACCATGCCAACTATAATTTAAAATACATCTACATCTACATTCATACTATGCAAATCACAAACATTGTGGGTGGCAGAGAGTACTAAGCACCAATCCTAAACCCGCCCATTCCAATCCCGAATAGTGCGAGGAAAGAAGGAATACATATAAGAATCAGTACGGCATCTTATTTCTCTAATCTTATCCCTCCGGTCATTGCGACCTAGATAGGTTGGCGGAAGAAGTATTTCATTGCACTCGAAATTTAAATTTTTTCGCATATTCTCCAATAAATTCGAACGCAAGCTACGTCGTCTGTCTTCCAAACTATCCCAGCCCAATCTATGTATCAATTCTGTGACGCTTTCATAAAGGGCTGTAACAACAAGTCACGAATCTAGCGGCTATCTTTTGCACCCTCTCAACTGAGTTAATCAGAACCTTGCGATACGGATCACAAACCCCACAACAGTAATCCAGATACGGACGCAATAGTGTTTTATACGCTATCTCCTTTGTATGAGCATTACAATTTCTCAAAATACGACCTATGAATCGTAATTTAGAATTAGCCTTGCCTACGACGGAAGTTATGTGCATGTCCCATTTCATGTTACTTTGTACTATCACCCCCAGATACTTCACGGAATCAACCGTGTCAACAGCTGAATTGTTTATTTTGTACTCGTGAACAAACTGATTCTTCTTGTTACTTATCCGCATTGCCTTGCACTTTTTGGAATTAAGTGTAAGCTGTCATTTACGGCACCAATCGAAAATAGCATCCAAATCGCGCTGAATTTCTAAGCAGTCGTCGGAGCACCTTATTTCCCTATAGATAACCGCATCGCCGTCAAACAATCGCAACCAGCATTTGACGTTGTCACCTAGATCGTTTATAAATATTAAGAAAAGAAGTGGACCTATTACACTTCCTTGAGGAACGCCCGAAGTAACATTTATCTTAGAAGAAGCTTCCCCGTCAACAACGACATACTGTGATCGACCAGTATCCACTCGCAAATCTGAGCCGAAATACCGTAAGCTCGAATCTTCGCTAAAAGTCGGTTGTATGGCACAGAATCAAAAGCTTTCTGAAAATCCAAAAAAACTGCATCAACTTGCGAACCTGCATCGATAACTTTCATTATGTCATGGGAAAATAGGGCCAATTGTGTTTCACACGATCTCTTCTTTCGAAATCCGTGTTGACATGGTGTAAGTAACTCGTTCTCATCTAGAAAGTTCATTATGTTCGAGCATATGACATGTTCCAGAATTCTGCTACAGACCGATGTTAGAGATATGGGTCGATAATTCCTAGGATCACTCCGATCTCCTTTCTTAAAAACGGGAATTACCTGGGTTATTTTCCAGCTAGAAGGTACTTTTCTCTCTTCTAGTGATTTACGGAATATATCTGCCAGAAATGGTTCAATATCCTCCGCGTATTCAGAAAATACTCTTACCGGTATACCATCGGGACCCAGCGCTTTACCCCCCTTCAGGAGTTTTAATTGCTTTACGATACCTACGCTATCAATTTATGTCGGATCCATCTCTAATTCCACACGATGTGGTAAAGTGGGGATGTTTTCTTGCGTGAATGAATTTTTGAATTCGGTGTTAAATACGGTAGCCTTGTTGCGGCTGTCTTCAACTTCCCGTCCGTCTTTTATTAGAACTGGCTTATTGTTCCCACTACAACTAACTTTTTTTACATACGACCAAAATTTCTTAGGGTTTTCAGTGAGGCTCTTAGAGAGAGAATTGTCACGAAAGTTATTAAAGGCCTCACGCATCGCATTCTTAACATATCTCTTATCTCCTCTAACTTATCTAAATCAGTCCGATGCATCGTCCTTTTTGATCGTGCATGTATCTTCCTTTGCTTCTTGAGTAACCTTTTAACCTCCCGTGTGTACCATGGGGGCTCGTTCTCTTCCCTGATTGTCCGTTTCGGTATATGCAAGTTTATACTCTGTATATTTGTTCGTCAGTAGCATTTTTTTTTTTTTTAACTGCTTTACGTCTCTCAACAGTGAGGTCTTTAGAGACGGGAAAGGATGGGGGGGGGGGGGGCCAGGAATGGGAAGGAATTCGGCCATGGCCTTTTGTAGGAAGCATCCCGGCATTTGCCTGGAGTGATTTGGGAAACCATGGAAAACCCAAATCTGGATGCCCGGATGGGGATTCGAACCGCCGTCCTGCCGAATGCGAGGCGAGAACGCTAACCGTTACACCGCCATGCTCGGTCGTCAGTAGCAGTAGCAGCAGCCATCGTCGGAACCGTTACGTGACGTAGTACCTCTAGTGATAATTTAATTAAAAGTGTGTAGTTAGTTGTAGCTTCAACTTTGCATATTAGTTTTTCAGTAGCCGCAGCTGCAGTCGTTCGTCGGAACCGTTACGTGAAGTTGGAAATTGTAAGAAGAGGCTTTGCATAGTTCTTTTTATCATATTTCAATGTGTCAATGTTAACGATAAATAAGCCTCGCCTGTACGCCATTATGAGTACCCAATAAATTAGCAGCCTAGGGTTTCTTTGTATTATAAAAAGAAGTAAAAAGGTTTTCACCCTTACCTCCCCACCGGCACATACCGCTACAACACTTTAAATTATATCAACACAGAAGGCACTGCTCCACTTAACGGATGCCGAAGAACGACTGACTACTGGGGCTGCTAAACAAATACGCAAAGATGAAACAAAAGAAAACTAAACACTTTAAATTATATCAACACAGAAGGCACTGCTCCCTTTAACGGCTGCCGAAGATAGCTGACCCCAAAATGTTGGGAAGCGGTGGTGAAGAACAAGATTCTGCTTCTTAATATTGCTTCCTCGTAATCTACATAACTGAAAGTGAAAATGCCCTAAAGAACATAGAAATACGTAAAATGAGGACGTAGGTGTTAACAGAAAATACTACAATTAATTGGCTATCACTTAAATACATTACACATTTTGGGTAACTTTTAACAACAAAAGAAACTGCCATATTTGTAATATACATCTACCCCACTACGTTTTTAATTCTGAAGAAAGTATAAAATAATTTTAGCATATAATGTAATTAACTTAACTTTTTTCATTGGTGCTTCATATACTGTGACTGCATCATTGTTTTTATGTCTGCTCATGAATACACCTTTTCACAAGGAATTTGTTTTATGTATGTGTACATATTTCTCATATGTTACAGTGAGGGAAGTGTAATAATTAGCATATCTTTGTTTTTAAAATCACAGGGCTTCGTGGTTAGAAGTCTCGTGGAATTCTCTACTGTTTTTAGGAATTTCATGTCCCTCCTCCATCCCACCCTTTCATAACTTTGCATATGCTGTAGCAAACTTTCTCCTTTCAACTGCATTGCAGTTAATTGTATGATGGTGTAATGTGTTTACTTTGTTTCTGTTCTATTTTGTCAGGTATGTTTTCTTTGGCAAAAGAGAAAATTTTCTTTCGTAGGTGCGTGGGTCAGGGAATGAAATAAATTACTAAGGTAAATGATAAATAATTTACAAAAACGCTGAAAGAATTTAAAATTAATTATAATAGAGGGCAAAAGTAGGCAGATAAAAGAAAGGGGAAAATGTGTGTGCAGGTAAATTGCCACCGGGGCGAATGCTCCATCGCAATTAAATAAATTAAATGAAATTAGGTGAGAAGAGAAATGCTACTTGTCTGTTCAGAAAACATTAAGTAAAAAACTGCAGCATAATCCTGGTTTTTATAAATAACTTTTAACTTAGATACAAAGGTTAAATACATTTGTACTATTAAGCCATTTTAGGTTCTGTGGTGTAGGAACTCGCAGTACCGTCAGAATGAGATCGTTGCCCTTACAACAATATTAACGGAGGTTAGTGAAGCTTTGAGGATAGTCGACGTTGTGGTCATTAGAGCCGGGAGAGGATGGGGCGAAAGAAATTATGATGACCTGTCGAAGCCCTTGATCATCCCTTTCACAATTAAAATCTGTTAAAATTATATACTTGTGTATTAGCATTTACTGTCAGGCTTTCTCTATTTAGAAAATCTGATGTGTTAAATTGTGTTTCAGTGAATCTTCTGAATACTATTAATGCTTTATGGCAGATCACAAAAAAGCCCTCAAGGGCGAGATTCAGAGAAGTGAGGGACAGTATGTTAGCGTTAGTTTGTAACAAGTTTAACGTTCGTAGATGGCGCTGCGTTCGCACAAGACAGGTGGCGCCGCAGTGCGGTCTGGTCGGTGGGCGAAGAAGGTCGGGAGAGAGGTGTGCTGCTTGTTGAGGTATGGCGGCGACGGTTTGTTTTGTTGATCATGTGGAGAGCGAGACAACTTTTAGCGTCACCCATTTTTGCACTGTCGTAATTGCACCATTCACGAGGCGTGCAGTTTCGAACCAACTGCTACAACGCTTCAGATTTATCTTTAAACAAATGCTGTGAATTAATAGAATGATTTGGTCTTTTTAAGTTTGCTTGTGAAGTAAGTTGATATTGTTCTAAGTTTAGGATTTATCCACACTTTTTCTCAATATTTCCTCTAGATAACATAGATGTTTTGTGTTTTACGCTAACAATATGCTGCGAAAATTTCACGCGGCGTAAAATTTAAGTACATTAACGAGCCTCCAGTCATGTGAATAATAGTTGACACTAACCAAATATTTTTATTATTTATTCAAAAGAACACATATCAAAAGAGCGGGGACTCTTCGACCATCTCTATCAAAAAACTGTACTAACCTCTTGAAATTTAGATTAGCTGCTACGCTCTGATGGATTTTTCACCAATTTTCTGAAAAGTAGCCACAAAGTAAATTAAAAACGCTGAAATTTGAGTGTGTAGCGCAGCTTTCACATGCCGCAGGGCTGTAAAATTAATAAAATTCTGTTAACATGTTGGTTAATTCCTTCTTTGTTATGTGTTCTTAGCATTTCAGCTTTTCTCCGCATTAAAAAGTCGCCTGAAATTTACAGTTAGTGCTTTCTTTCAGCTACGTTATAGTGATAGAGAGGATTGCTTGTTTTTATTGTAAACAAATGCGGCAATCCCCAGATGGACGCCGAATGACGTATGACTTTCTAGAAATTTTTTCTTCTTGTCCAGGCCGCATTGCAACCTAGCCGCACCCTCAAGGAGAAAACAAAATAGTTTAGGTTGATATGATCCCTGTACCTACAATATTTGTTTTGCAGTGCTTGTGGCATATCGCAGTTGCGCAGCCGTCTCATATGTTGACATTTTTAATTTAAATTGTTGAGGGGAACGTGTAGAACGCATCATACATATCCCAGCAATTAATCCAAATTCCAAGTACTATTTTTTTTTTTTTTCATAGATGGAGAAGGTCTTGCAACCGTCGAAACGACCCAGAAATACGTATGTTTATAGCTATTCAAAATTTCAGAAAATCTTTCTAAAAAATGTTGGAGGGGATGCTACCGAAATGGTGGGAACTTACCAATGTTCATTCCAATTGTACGGACATTAAAGCGTATTACAGATGGTTGCAGCTTTTGAAGGCTGTCCCATTAAATCTGCTGGTCTCTCGGGAACGTTCGGCTACCAATCTTCGATTCAGTGAATAACAAATTCGATTTTATGCTGAAGCTTTTATTTTCCCTGTCACCAATCTCTCGCTGCATCAATTCCTATCCTGTGCTTCATATTAATATTCCCACTACTACCTACGTTCACAATTATCTATGTCATAAATTATAATTTCTTTTCTTCTACAGTTGTTTGAATTATCTGTGTCCAAAAATTAACAAATCCCACAAGTCTTAGTGTGATTCACCATACTGTCTCTTCTGAAAGATTCTTCCCAGAACTTCTTCCCTCGCTCATCATTCCCAAAACATCTTCATTTAATACTTTATCTGCCCGAATAATTTTCAGCCTCCTCCTACAGCACAACATTTCGAATTATTTAGATTACTACGGTCGAAGATTTGATTCCATTGTGTTGTGTTCCATACATACAGTTTTAGAAACTTCTGAGTCCTAAACAAGGACGCTAATTATTTAAGACGATTCATATTATTAAAAATCTTAAGCACTAAATAACAAATTATTTTTCTGAAATAATTGTTCGAAACGTTATTGCAATTAAACTAATCATCTAGGTTGCTGTATTAAAGATCCAGTATTCCGGACTCAACCTGTAATTATTAAGTGTTAGATTGGTATACCACAAATTATTACGATTTGAAGAGAGAAGAGAGTTAGAGATACATGCCGTAGGTACCGACAAAAACCATCATTAACGTCCCGAGTTCTTTGCAGTTATACTATTCTTGCGATGTGTTCATCTATTCAACAGTGAACGTATTGTGCTCCAGATGTTTTAATATTTGCTTGAGGACAAATCCGATATAGTATTAGCTCTGCATCTTATTCCCTTGATTTTATCTCTACCGTCGTAACGCAAACCGTTTGGTTGCCGACGTATTTCTTCACAGTCGTAAAAGTGGAGGTACGCATGTTTACCAGTAAATTTAAACGGAAACTGAGTTATCTGTGTATCAAGCCCACGGCGCTTTTGTAAGGACTGTGGCAAGCTGTCAGATAACGAACGGTTGTTCTCTGTACTTTCTTGATACCATCATGCTTTGCGACAGGGATCCCAAACGGCACAACAGTATTGTGGATGAGGAACTTCAAGAGATATATGCGCTATGTCATTTGCATATACGTAAAAATTTAATATATGGATCTCGGTATGGAATTAGTTTTACATAAGACCGAAGCTGGTGGAGATTTGAATTCATGTTTTGTATTATACCTCAAAACATTTCAGGGAATCAACCTTCAGAGGGGGTCAGTAGCTTTCTTTGGACTTTTGAACAAGTGTATTCTTTGTTCGTCTTATTCATTAGCATTACCTTACGCTTTTTGTAATTTAGATTAAATTGCCATTTATCGTACCATGCTATTAACACGCAGAAACAATCATCGGAAGTAGATAACGGAACCAAACGCACTTAAACTGCTATGAAAGTTGTCTCAAATATGGTTTGTAAAGATAAACCGAACTGGTTGTCCTATTACACCACCATGGGCGGCGTCCATTAATTACGTGAGGTTCGTTTCCGGAATTCCTCCCCCCCCCCCTTATGATGACGTGAATCCCTGCTGGATACCTCACATTTTTTTGAGACCTTAGCTCTACTGTTCTTCAAGAAATTAAAAATGACGTGAGACTTCCGTCGACCATCTCTCCCTTGGCGAGATTTCGCTGGACCCCCACCCACATTTCGCCACACATAATTAATGGACGTTGCTGAACGTTGATTTTGCATTTTGGGTAATTTATCTTTTTCGTTTTAGCGGGACGCCTGAGGAACTTTTTTCGGCAGAGCGGGATGCCTTAGGAATTTTGGATTTTTTTTTCCCTGATTTACTAGTTTTTATTCAAAAACGAAGAACACTTATAACAAGTAGAAAGTATTACATGCTACCTGAGTTACATACCCTTAGTGTCTAACATCTAACTAGCCAGTTGCTTTGTATTTATCGGCGGAACAAGTTTCAAAATATCCGGTCTAGTTTTCAAGTAGGAATGGAGCTCATTACTTGATTTGTTGATTTTAGCTTTCAGTACTGCGACACTTAATTGTGTTTTGTCACTGGTCCATATTTTACTTATCAAAGGAAAAACTCTTTCGACAGGTGCGTTACTTCCAGGCAGATACTTAACATACTCAATTGTTATACGAAAGTTCATATAAGTTGAGTGTGTTAGCACGGAACGGTTGAAATAATTCCACCCAACGGTTCAGCAGCAAATTTCTATGTTTTACAGCTAGTGATTTTCTGGTCTGTGACGTGATTGGAAGTAAGCGAAAACTCGTTGGACATTTCTATATCTTGGCTGCTGCTAATAAATCCTTGCGTGATCAGAAATGGTTCATGTCTCGACTCTACCTCCGCGCGGCAGAAACCGCACCGTCCGTTTTAGACCGTAGTAGATATATGTATTAAATTGTTGTTTTGTTTGCGAAGTGTGACATTTTTGTTCTCGCCAGGGTCGGCGGTACAGACAGCCTGAAAGCGGCACTGTCCTGCTTAAAGCGGGACGTATGGTCACAATAGTAATGCAGGCTTCACCTTCTATGGTGACACATTACCACCGATCACTTAAGAAACTACGTATCCATGAACAAACCTTTTAGTTCCTTGCTGTCGAATCATTGTTAATAGGCGGTTGATTGGATCACTGACGAAAGTATTCTGAAAGTATCAAAAACAAAGTCAACAACTCACTGTAGTGTATTAATAATTTCCATCAGGTCATGAGAATATAGAGCGAACCGTGTTCCACAAGACCCCTTCTTCCAAAATTCATGTTGGTTCGGTAATAGAAATAATAATGGTTGTAAATGCGCAGATGTTATAAATAGTAGTAATGATAAGTGGTGGTGTTGAGTGGTTAGTTCTCGCAGCTACTTCCTGCGTTACATCTCATGGCGGCAGCTGACCGAGAATCAGTCAAGGTCACGTGCCTTGCGCGGCAGCCAGTTGTAGGAACTGGCGAGACTCGCAGTAACGGATTTTTCTGCTCCCACATTCCGGGCACTCTGAGTGCTGGATCACTAACAGTATTTGCTCTTACACGTAAATGCTGCTATAGAACTAATGACCTCATTGTCGACGCGCCCTAAAACTCCGAAAACAAAAGTAGCTTTTGAAAAAACCCTACGTGAAGGCATACTTTCTATCTCTTATGCAAGCAGTCACAGTGTATCTGACCACGTACACTGGGTGAGCAATAACGCCTGGAACTGGCATTCGGGATGACTCTGGTTCACCCTGTCGAGCCATCCAAGATTTCGGTTTCTATGGTTTCCCAAAATTACTCCAGGTAAATGTCCCTAGTCCCTTCTTCAAGCTCTAATCACCTCAAAGTTAACGAGTATCTGAACCTGATTTTTTTTTTTTTTTTAAGCTAAGTTTAAACACTCTGTCAAAACTGGGTTCAATTGAAATATCTTTCCGATCTACTCCTGATGATCTCGCGGAGAGAAGTTGCGGGACGGTTGCAGAAGAGAAAAGAAAGTACTTGAGACTACATTAATAGTTCCACCACACTGGCCTGGGGAGGTACAACGGACGCTCTGTACAACTACCCGGCAATAAGCGATAGTATCATTTTCACCTTGCGTCCAACGGAATCTAAAAGTTTCGAACATAAAAAAATGTACAAAGCTATAGTTCCACAAAAATCATCAAGTACCGTAACATGTAATGGTTTTATCTTCAAGTTGCACATGAGGCACTTTTGGCGCCAAATTTTCCCACTAGCACAAATGACTCTTTCGTGACGCAAAAATAATAGGGTGTCAATAATAGGGCAACGCCCGTTAAGCCCCGTCTAGACGCTCCGTCTTGCATGTGCAGGTAAAACTGTGCAGTCAAATGTTTAACAAGTCAACGATTGCAGAAGCCACTCTTTCGAGTTTGCACGAGCTACCGTGTTGTCGTCCCCACGCTTAGTGATGTTCCGATACCATCGAAGTATCTATACCTACTCAAATGAGAAGTACTCAGATTGCCTTACGATACTTACTTATATAAAAACTTTTTTTTAAAAAAAATTAATGTCTAAATGTAAGAATATACATGACATTTTACTAAATTATTTATTTTATTTGCCTCATGTAATAAAATCAAACAACACTCAGTAAACATTATTATTTATTTATTAAAATTATAATAAAGCGCACATTGTTAGCAAACTTTCAAGGTTTTTTTTATCTTTAAGTATTTGTTTATTATAATTTTAATACTTTTAAACAAAAAAGACCGCTTTTGAAACGTTTCCCAAAAAAGCAATTTTTCCAAATATTTTGAGGACAACTTGTTTCTTTTGTTTGTCATTGTTTCACCTGCCTTAGAAAACAAACATTCATTTGGTAGTGACGTTGCTACAACAATAAGATACTGTTGTGCGTATTTATACAGACAAGGAAATATGTTTCATTTCTTCCCCTTCTCTAAATAAATTGCTTTTTAGAGACGTTACAGTGTTTGACAAATAGAGAGTTTGTCAGTACGGTGCGTATTCTTTTGTGATGTTTCGAGAAGTCGTATTCCTGTGAAGCTTCTTCCGATTTACATGGGCTCCTTAGTTGCTCATGAACCTTTTAGATTTTGTGTGGAGCTGCGCGGGGGCGATCATTGGCCAGCAATAGCGAAATGTACTCCAAGTACGACTTTATTACAATGAAATAGGGACCTAAAACAAACTCTTTGACTTTAGATGTTTGTGGCAGTTGCCTATTCTAAGACTGATTTTGTTTGATTTTCAATGCTACCATCTTACGTCAGCGGGAAATTAATTTGGCAGGCGTGGCTGAGTGGCGTAGCAGGGTTGATGCGTTTAGAATTTAACACCGGGTACTTTTGATTCGATACAAGTACTTTTCATCCGACTGAAGTAATTCGAATACGAAAAGTACTCGGTATCGAAAAAAGTATTGAGTATTTACTCGTATTTACTTGTATCGAATCATCACTACACACGCTCCGTCTTGCATGCGCAAACTAGTTTGTGCAGGTATTAGAGCGCGCGCAAGACGGAGTGTGTAGCTGGGGCATTAAGCCTGGGATCCACCAAGCGCCCAAAAGTTTTTGGTGTTTCCAGTCGGGTGGTTCGGCTTGTTGTCTCCACCAAGCAAATATTCGCAAACAACAGTTCGTGTGGAAACATTTGTCGTCGTTCCAACTGCTACCTGCCGTCTCCAAATCGCTCCGAGAAGAAAACTTATTGCTAGTGCTGCATCTTATGTAATTGTCTTTTTTAAGTGAAAAAGAGGACATTATTAAAAAAAGAAACCTAAATTTTGGATATGGCATTTTTAAAACAAGAAATACCACTCGACTGCTGTATGAGTTAGGCTAAGAACAGATGATAGGAGTGGCTTAGTAAGATTAATATTACAGTACTATTTCCCTACTTTCTTTGAAACAACGGAATAACAGAAAACAAGCAAAATAATTTATAATATTACATCCCTTTTCCTGTCACCATCGCGTTCAGTTGTTTAACTTTTTCTCTTTGGAATGAGGAGAACAAAGAATTTACTTTTCCCTTAACACCATCAATAGTGGCTCCCGTATCTGTTGCAATTTCGCTCCAGGCAACGTGCTTCTTAATTTTGTTGTGGTAATATTTGTGCCTGCTCTACCATATCTGCGTCTTTGATTTATATGATTAAATTAACAATAAACACTTTTCACTATAGTTTCCATAGTTGTATTATTTCTCGATTTTGAAATGCACTTACAACAGAAACTGTTTGGAACCCGCACTCCTGCTGTTGAACCTGTCTCCACTGAACGCGCACAGTCCGCACGCGAACAACGAATTCCTTTGATGTACCGACATCGGTCGGAACACCTGCAAACAACCGCAAATCCTTGTTCGTGCGCGCTATTCTCGTCTCCACTGGATAAATTCTGAGTTCGCAAACATTTCAAACGTTTGTAAACGTTTTGAGCGCTTGGTGGATCCCCACCTTGACACGGGAATCATTCGTGGCTACTGATAATTCTTTTACGCGTTAAGCGATAACCACCTTAAATAGCAGCTGTTGCCCATAAAAGTATTTAGTTTGGTGCTACTCCACTCTGTCAAATGATGAGAGAATTTTTATTCAAATAAGTTATAACTTCTCGGCTTTTATTTTAAGGTTGTGATTGTAAACGTTCCTACATAGTAAAATCCCTCTCCGTTCTTCGTTTTCTTTTTTTCTTTCTTTTTTTTTCTTTTTTCTCCTGTGCAGTTACTTCTTCAAAAGACAATGGGGTAGAGACGCAGCGATAAAATAAAGGCTGCAATTTCGTTCGCATTATAGTTTTTTTTTTATATCTCTGCCCTTATTTGTTTTGTCACTCGTAATTGCATCAACAAAGCCTAATCTAATTCATGGCTTCGACCATAGAGGCAAATACAGAGGCTCAGTTCTTTTAACTATGTATGTTTCCACTTAAAATTTACCAGCAACTTCCCTATCTTCTGTCAAAAAACGTTTAGGTTATTTGTGACGTGATTCCACTAACCGGTGCAGGGAGAGTTAAACTATATACATTCCTTTTATTTGTGCACATTTATGCAAAGAAAGAGAGAACATCTCCGGACAAGGGTGGGCAAATAGCGACCCGCGGGTCACAAGCGGTCCCCTAAGAGTATTTTTGTGGCCCACCAAGACAGTCAGAAAAATCTGCCTTGTCAGCTGATTGTATCTGAGAAATTGAATGAACTGAATGTGTCATTGCTTGGATAGGAGTTGTTTTCACATGAAATGTGGAAACGTAAAATCATTCAAAACAAAATTAGACGAAGAAATTTTTATCATTTTCATTTATTAGGAAAACAGAAAATGCCAAGAACTGTTTCTGTTAAGATTAGTAATCATTTGCAGAGTTTGGTGGGCGAGGTTACAAGAAGATTTTAGGACTTTAAGTAAAGTGAGACTATATTCAGTTTGCTCTATCGCTGTTGATATTGACACAGCTGCAGCTTGAACTTATTGAGATACAGTCGGATCACTCTGTTTAATGCTGGGACATTAGTTAACTTTTACAAATTTTTGTCTGCTGAAAAATTTTCATGTATGAAGAAATTAGATGGGTAAACGTTCTCGTTTTTGGCTCTACATATATTTATAACCAACATTTTTCTTACTTGAAGATCGACAAGAGGAGATATAGATGCTCTTTGATAAACATTAACGTACAGGCTGTGATTAGAATCTCATCAAACAATATCAGTCCTGATTTTTTTATTTTTAAATGTGATAGGGTACATTTGTCTCATTAAAATGATTCTAAAATTAAATTTGCCTGCAGCTATAGTTGATATGAAAGTAGCACAACACATAGATTGAATAAAACTTCCTCTGTTTATTAATTTAATTTATGTTTAACGATTTTGTGATACAATTTATACCTTTTCCGAATTGCAAAGTTTGAATGCAGTGATTTTAAAAGGTGCGGCCCTCCGCTAACCTCTGCTTCCATAAAGTGGCCCACGACCCAAAACTGGATGAGCGGTAACGCTTTTGGCCTCGCATTCTGGAGGACACCGGTTCGCATCCCCTTCCGGGCATCCAGATTTGGGTTTTCCATGGTTTCCAAAAATCACTTCAGGTAAATGCCGGGATGCTTCCTTTAAATGGCCATGGCCGAATTCCTACCCGTTCCTAGTACCCAGCCCTTTCCCGCCTCTAATGACATAGACGGCGACGAGGCGTAAAGCCATAGCAAAAAAAAAAAAAAAAAAGCGAGCTAACACAATTACCCACCACTGTCTTCGGCCATTGTTAGCTCGTTAAAGGAGACCGGGCGCGTCAAATCGCGGATCTATAGGTTGACGTTTAATTGCTAGGCACAACGAATTTTAAGGTCGTTTACTGAGCCTGGTGGGTGAAGAGTTAACTTTCGGTCATGACGTCAGGTACGACAATTCAGATTTTTGTTGCTGAAAACACTCCACATTAATGCCGGCATATTTCCTTCAAAACGACATGGTGAATTCCTTTCCGTTCCTTGTCCCCAGTCTTATCCCGCCTATAATGACTTCGACGTCGACGAGGTGTAAAGTCATAACTAAAATAAAAAAGTTGATGCCTCTTACTGCTGTTTTATCAAATATGGATTCTTAAGATATTTTCTGCATCCTGTGTATCCCTATTCATTTCTATATAAGAGTTGATGGAAAATTGTAACAGCAAACATATATAATTAAAAGAATTGAATAGAATAGTCGACACTGTGATTTAGGCATAGTCCTAAAGTCCACACATTATGTACTGTAGTCGATACCTGTTCCTTAAACCTAAATAGCATCGGAATCAGAAAAGAACAAGAGTTGCCACTTGGGATCGAGGGTAAAATTGACAGAACCTGCCTGTCTCACGTGGAAGCAAGGCGGCTTCCAACGACACTTGACTGTGGGTCGCGCCGGAGAAGCTCGCACCGACGGGCTGTCGGTAGTGGTGGAGCGCCTCGATCCGTCGCGTAGTGGCGCGGGGATGCCAGCTGAGCAGTGACACACTCGGTGTTTGCAGCAGAGGAGCGCACGCTTTCCTCTCCTGCTCTACCGTCCTTTGCGCGGGCGAACGTGTCACTTCATTTCAGACCATATTATCATCGTGTTTTCGTCTTGTGCTTAATCAATATGCAGTGGTCACATGTAGACATTTCGAGTTTTTGTGTGCGTACGAAAACGAACCCACTAAACGGAACACCAATACCGTAGAGCATAAAATAAAAATTATGTGCACGATGCGTGAAGCAGAATTAAAACTTAATTAGAGAATGGTAACACCTCAATCAAAGAAGTAAAGGGACAACTTACCGCCAACATATTGGAAGTTGCGTAATAATGTTAAAGAATCGACGAAGACAAGTAGTAGTACAGGCAATATTTATAAACTTAACTGGCCGTTTTGTAAAGTAGCTGAAACCCTAGATGGCGCGAGCTCGCCTGTGGCGCGTGCTAATCTGTACAATGCGGCCTGGACTGGCGCGGCATGTAAAATCAGGTGCCGTGGGAAGCCTTCTGGACACGTGGATACCAATGCGGATCCTACAAGTCGTGGGCCCCTTGGGGATACTGTAGATACCCAGAAGCAAGTCCACACAAAATTTAATCATAAAAATAAGAAAAAACATAATCGTATCACTTAGAATAGCAATATTCCTCTTCACTATCTGTTGGTTTTAAATAAAATACTTAACATATTATGGATTTAACTATCTGCGTATGACAATACACGTAACTACAGACTGATAATATGACATCGTATGTACCGAAGACCGATCGCAGGTTTCGATCTTAAGGTGGGCCTTTCAGTATGCGGCCTGTATGAAGGAATATCTTCCACATTTTTGAAGATGCTCGTTTTGAAGGGTTAGTGGAGTTTAACCCGGGATCGCTCGCGCGTGAGAGAAAATCTAACATTCATGATTTTACTCAAATATTACAATATATTTCAAAGATATTGTAGTGGTGATCTAGGAATGCTTTTTTTGATATTACTACCTTCATTCCACGTGTCTTTCGTCGCTCTAATTACAAGTAAATCCTGCTGGATGCGGCTTTGTTTGAAGCGGTGTGCATTGTTAGATTTTTTCTCACACGGGAGTTCTCGCGTAACACTACCTTGTGCATTCGTGAAACACCACCTTGCTTCTCTTTTAGCCTGTTTCTCTGTGCTAGTGACGTGCGATTAGGTTAATTTCTTCTCCTGGACGTATTCTGCACGTATTACGTGGTTTATAAAAAATTAATACTTATTGGGTTTTATATATTGAATGAAGCAGTTGTGTACACCAACCAAGTACATGACATACTACGTCAGATGAGAAAATATATAACATTTTACCGGAAAACGTTATGTCAACGAAAAGATATTGATGTGGCTAGAGGAACCACTGAACGAATGTATCCACACAGAACGTATGCAAATTCCTAGCATATCACATCACTTGAAGCAGAAAATAATAGATGTTGTAGGTATCCACAACCTATCTACAGCAGAAGAAACAAGTGAATCAGGAGAAAAAACAAGATGCCACTACTGCCCTAAAAGAAAAAAAAAAAAACATATACACACAGCATCGATGCCATCTTTGTTCCAGTCCTATTTGTAAAGAACAGCAACGAGTGTTCTTACTTGCCATGTGTGTACATCACAAGAAGCAGGATTTGAGTCACATTAGTAAAACGGCTGCGAAGGTAACCTTGTATATTCACTTACAACGATTATTTCGAAGTGCTGTTAGGAGAAGTGTTATGAATGACGACTCTGTGTAATCATTGCAGATTGAATTTTTAAAACTAAAGCAAGATGCATGTTTCATTTAATCTTTATATGTAGTTATAATGTGTTGGTAATAGTAAAGAAGTAATTTACTTGCTAATTGTATTTCTGTATGGAACCTACACCCAAAAACGTAAAAAAATATCTTTGTTAGATAAAATCTAACACGGGGATTATCGCGCGACAACAATAGGCGAGAGTGATCCCGGGTTAAAATTTATCGTGAGATATAAGTTGGATATACATCTCTGAAAGAAATTATGAAATAATGTAATATATATAATATATATAAATATATAATAAAAAGATGATAACGTAGGAAATTGAGATAAATAAACAAGGTGGGATGACGACGGCTTTTGCTCAAGTTTATTCAAAAGTATTAGCATATAGGCCAATTTCCCTTTCTTTACTCTACTGGAAGCAGACCATACGCTGCCGTTAACCTTATTTGTACCTTATAAAAACTTATTGCTTTGAAAGGCGAGAAAAGTTTTTACAGTTTGTTTGAAGCTCAGTTTTTAGTGATAAAACTAAATTCGATACCCTATCAATTTAAAGAATAGGCAAGAATTTGGGTATATGTATCTTTTACACAGAAAATATCCAGTGGCGGATCTACGAATTTACCGAGCCGGGACAAAAACTTGAGACTGTCGCCCCTTCAAAAATGAATTTACGCCGGGGCAGTATAGAGCTATCTTCGATTTTGTCGCGCCCCTCTGATGGTTGCTGCTCTGGGCAGTAGAGCTAAACCGTCCTTTAAACATGAAGTTACCGTCCCCATGAAGTTGCCGCCCCCATGAAGTTGCCGCCCGTGGCAAGCACCCCTGTTTGACGTCCTCCCAACAAAGAAGTGGATGCTTCAGCTCTTTAACAACTGTATGAGTAAGTGTCAAAATCCAAAGATATGGCGGAAGAGCCGAGTGATCGCCTTGCTTAAACCTGGCAAAGAAGGAAACAGTCCAAAGAATTTTAGACCTGTTGCACTTTTATGTCACCTCTACAAACTGCTTGAAAGAATGATCTTAAACCGGCTGTTGCCTGTAGTTGATCCTTTGCTTATTCCTGAACAAGCTGGATTCCGCCCGGGTAAAAATTGCACAGGACAACTACTAAACCTCACGCAGTTTATAGAAGATGGATTTGAAGCTCGTAAGGTAACAGGGGTGGTATTTGTTGATTTGTCAGCAGCGTATGACACCGTCAACCATCAGCTGCTACTAGTCAAGTTCTACAATCTGACCAGGAATTTTATTCTTAGTAATTTCATTGCTACTCTTCTGCAGAACCGCAGATTCTTCGTTGACTTCCAAGGTCAGCGTAGCCGTTGGAGGCCACAGAAGAATGGTCTACCCCAAGGAAGTGTGCTAGCCCCATTATTGTTTAACATATATACCAATGATCAGCCTATACCACGCAAATGCAGGAGTTTCGTGTATGCTGATGATCTTGCTCTGGTATCACAGAGCAAAGACTTTGAATCAGTGGAGAGCACCCTTACCAACGCTCTGGAAGATTTGTCAAGGTATTATAGCACGAACCAGCTTAAACCAAATCCTACGAAGACACAAGTATGTGCTTTTCATCTAAGGAATAAAGAAGCAAATCGTAGGTTAAAGGTAACATGGTCGGGGGTCGAACTAGAACACTGTGATACTCCAAAATATCTAGGAGTGACCCTTGACAGATCACTTACATTCAGGAAACATTGCATGAACTCCAAGCTGAAAGTTTCCAGTAGGAACAATCTCATAAGAAAACTGGCTGGATCGCAGTGGGGCAGCCAACCTGAAAAATTAGAACTTCTGCCTTAGCACTATGTTATTCGGCTGCAGAATACGGCTGTCCCGTATGGCACAGTTCAACCCATGCCAAACAAGTAGACATTGCACTTAATGACACGTGCAGAATCATAACAGGCTGCTTAAAACCAACTCCAGTCGAATGGCTCCACCGTCTCGCAGGAATAGCACCACCTTCTGTTCGAAGGGAAATAGCAGTGAACAAGGAAAGGAGGAAAGTGAATCATGAAAAATCTCATCCACTATATGGGTATATCCCTCACAGGCAAAGACTTAAGTCCAGGAAAAGTTTCCTAAGAATATCTCAGGAACTTACAACAACAACTGAAGAAGCCAGGTTACAACTATGGGAAGCTAAGGCTCCCCTTCCGCATGGCTGGGGAAGAGTGTCTGAATCTTTGCCACCTGGTTATGACAAGGGATGGTTGACATGGAAATCTTTGAATAGGCTGAGATCAGGAGTGGGCAGATCCAAAGTGAATTTAGCAAAATGGGGCTATACTGAGATCAGTGATATCAAGTGCGACTGCGGTGAGGACCAGAATGTCCAGCACATGCTCCAGTGTCGACTGTGTCCAGCATCCTGTTCGGCAGCTGAACTGTATGAGGCCTCAGAAAATGCACTGGAAGTGGCCAAGTTCTGGTCGATTATAATTTGATGACTGTAATTGTGTAACTGTATGTTTCTGATACGAAATAATAATAATAATCTCTTAGATCCGGCACTGAGAATATCCGTAGCGGAAATATTCTTCTTGTTTAAATTACGAAGGCAGACGCTGATTTTATTTTCTCGCGATCGCATTTGCTTAGTACAAAGTGAAGCAAACTCTCCAAACAAGACCATCACCGAACTCGTGGACCGGTTGAAACTGACGAGTAAACCTGAAAATGGTGTTGGTTTTATGCACGATTTTCTGGATCATCATATTTCCTTAAATTCGAAATTGATACATCTTCATAACGACTATAGGTGCACTGTCGACTATAAATGCACTTACAATATTTCAGAATCTTTCAGACTAAATTGTAAGTAAAATACATGCATTATTTTCTGTCTTTCAAGAGTTCTACAGCTACAACGGCTACAAACGATAAATTACGTCAGAATGTGTTGAAAGGCGTCTACATGTATTATGGTAAGGGATTAGCGCATGCTCCAAAAAGCAGCGAAGTTGTAAATTGGTGTATTAACGCGAGTCGATTATTTGACTGAGCTTTAATGAATACCGAGCCACAAAAGTGGAAGAGCGTATGTAGTTACCATGTAGCGTGTTATTCCTCCACAACCAGTTTCCCATGAAGATGTGCTGGGCTGGTTTCCCCACTGCCTTCTCCTGTGTGATAGTGTCGTATTGCTGAAATACTGTATTGCTGCCTTTGTTTAGTGTAGTACGTTGTAGATGAGAGATAAAAGAAGGGACAATCTTTAACTCCTTCACACAAATCGCCATCAATGGTACTGTATCCCTCCACTGGAAACTAGCTGCGGAGAGCTTTGAGATTTCACAGATTTCTTCGTCCATCAGGACACAAACCATGTATCTAAGCACAGAACCCCAGATAACGTCTTTGTGTACCACGATAAGACATTTACGGCAGGCGGCGGGTACACTAAACTTCAGGTATATTACGCTGGAAGTAACCAATCGTCATACGTAATGTTATCACTGGCCGGAGTAACCTCGGTTCACTGCGCATTGTCTCTCTTCATACTGACTGTGAATCATTACCATCACGTGAGGTGCCTTGTGACGCATCAAGCCTCGGAGTTTCCCTTAAATGTGCAACAAACGGACTTAGAGTGGATACGTTTGATCAGGAAGTTTGATTAGGAAGTTCATGAAAATTACTTCTTGGTATGTTGCATTTCATGACATTCATTGTGCATGCTTCCTGTTACGTACAAGATTTTATCTGCCATTCTAAATCAAGTGATTAGCAAAAGACTGACATGGTTCATAATTTCACTACAAATATATTATTCCCCGATTGTTCATCCGTGTCCTATTTTGTTAAAAATTGTTTCAAGGTACGTGATATTCATTAAATTGATAACCTTGAACTGCATTGTTTAATCGTGACTCCATCATGTGATGTCATCGATAATAATCTGTCATACAAAAACCAATATCGTGCCATTCCATTTCTTGTCAAATCGCTTGTGCAGTAATGGAATGCAAGATGAAGATAAACCTATGACGTGTTGGCTCTACTAAGGTAATTAGCAGGTTGATTGCAACACCTTGCCTCAACAAGTATGTCGTAAGACATCATCTGAGAGTGACTGCACACGGCCAGATATTTAACTTGGAAGAACGGTGTAAGCTGCCTGGGACTCTGTGTCAGTGTATCTCGAATGAAGTCGAGTGCCTTAGTTGTCAGCTGTAGGTGACTAAAGTAGTCGGTTGATTCTTGGCTGTCCGGGTGGCGCCGCGTCATGGTTTCAAGAAACATGACGCGGCGCCACCCGGACAGCCAAGAATCAACTGACTCTGGCCGCGGAAGCCTACGATTACAGACTAAAGTAGTCATTTGATTCAGTTATGTGATGTGCAGCAGATTTTGTTTTTTAATAATTTCTCATCGTTGCTATTCCCACAAGTTAGTAATTTGAAACAACTTACCAAACTTTTGATTTAGAGTTCTATTAGCTGCTTTCGTGGTCAAAGATACAAAAAAAAACACAGCAAAAATGTTGTTGACATTCAGTAAATTGAATTCGTGTGGCCGTAATGACCTGCTGACAGGGCTCCTTATCGGTTATGCAATCCACACCCATCGTAGCCTCATAGCCTAACCCGGTAAGCCTACCGGGTATAGGGGACCTGCAATTTAACGTGGAATCCGAACAACGGAAGCATTTTGGCGTACTTTACATTACACAGCAAGCTGTGCCAGAGGTAAAGACTGGGTTAAGGGCTTTTGAAAATACCCGCCGAGACAGGAATTCGAACCGGGGACCTTTCAATCTCCAGTTAGACTCCTTAATCACTGAGCCACCAGGCCGCTCGACATTCAGTGAAAACCACATTTCTAAACTGTAGTTATGTTCAAATTTTAGATTTTTGCTGTACCGATAGCTGCATTTTGGTATTGCATTAGAACTAACCCTCGTTATTTTTTTTTATGACTCTACGCCTCGATTGCGCCGAGGTCATTAGAGGCGGGATGGGACTGGGGACAAGGAACTGGAAGGAAACCATGGAACACCCAAATCTGGATGCCCGGACGGGGATTCGAACCAGCCTCCTCCCGAATGCGAGGCCAGAAACCCTCCTTATTGATGAGCTACTAGACTGGACACGTTAGTGTCAACCATGTACTATACTCCGGAACAGCGTATATTATCTGAAGTTTCGCTGTTACTATCAAGCTACTATATATCATTGTTTCATTTACTTTTGCATTACCTGCACCGATCTATGCGACAACTGATGTTCTGGAAATTATTGTTAAATAAACTTCTTTGTGAAAGAGGATAACAAAAACGAGAGAGACGTGCTGGAAAATGGATTGTAGGTTGTTACGGTCATATGAAGACAAGAGATTTGCGAAGTATACAAAGAGCTCGTCGACAACATAAAATCGGTCGAAACTTTCGTATTTTTTTATTTATTTTTTATTTCCTAAAAAAAGGTCCAACGTACCTCTTCATTCAACTTGTCGTTCACGTCATTGTGACATGCGAGTTCTTGTAACCTATGATATCTGTTGCATCCCGTCTGCTTCAAACGATTTATTATTCTTTACGCACCATATAGCACAATAACAGTATTTTTTATTTTTTCTGTGAACACATTTTAAAATGCAATGATCTGATTTTTTAAAATTGTTTATTCATCATATTTTCATCATTTTATGTCCATAAAATGTTATTTTAAGAATTATCTGTTGTTTTCAAACTGGGAATGCTTAGAGCACAATGAAAGAAAGTGCACGTTCTATGTGGGATTACATAGAAAAAAATGGTATTCCTCATTATTCCAGAAATTACTGAATGTGTTCTATTGAGATTGAACAATTTCTCTTGAATATTAGATATTTCGGACGAAGTTTTTCGTGTTAACATAAGCGGAGAAGAAACTCACTTGAAATTAAAGTATACACTCAGCAGTAAATCACAATATTTGAGTATTCGGTTTATTTTCGCTGAACGCCTTCTGCCTAATATTTAAAACTGCGTCCTTGTTCTATAAGCATCCAAGGGCACGGGTGATGACGTCACAAGCCACCAGTCGCCGCTCGTGTTTGTAAACCACGCTGACCCTCTGTTAGGCCGAGGAGCTTGCAGCTTGTGACAACTCTTCGAAATGGTTTCAGTGTTCATCTTCTATTTGCGGTCTCTTTGCGAGACTATATTAATTTTTTTAAATTTTTAATTGCAATGGAGCACAGGCTCCGGTGGCAATTTCCATACACACCCATCTTCCCCCTATCCTGCACCCACCTACATTTGCCTTCTACAAATTTTATCTTCAAAGTTTTCGGTAAATTATTCATCATTTCTCTTGGTAACTCATTCCAATCCCTGACACCCTTACCTAAAAAAGAGAATCTTCCCACACCCTTGTGCCTGAAATCGAGTGCCAGCTTGTGGTCATGGTCATCTTTTCTCTTCCATGCACTACTTTTCATACCTATTGCAATATCTTTCCATGCCTCATCACCAGTATATGCCCTGTACACTCCCATGACCCTCCTCATCCTCCTCCTGTCTTGCAATGAATCCCATTCCAGCTCCTTTATCATATCCGTCACTGATTGCATTCTGCGATAATTTCCAGAAACAAATCTAGCAGCCCTTCTTTGCACCTTCTCCAACTCCTGTATTTGATACTCAAAATGTGGGTCCCATACTACACTACCATATTCGAGCAATGGTCTGACCAAAGTTTTGTAACCCAATTCCTTTACTTCTCTCGTACATCCCCTCATCACTCTCTCCAACAAGTGCAGGATTTTGAAAACTTTTCCTACCACCTGTCCAATGTGTCCTGCCCAGTTAAGTTTGTTATCAAAAGTAATTCCAAGATCTTTGCATTTCAAGTCTTCAGCAAGCAATTCTTTCCCCACCTTATATTCATAATTAACCTTTTGTTTTTTATTTGTGTTTCTAATAAGCTGACTCTTCTTTGCATTTATCCTCATTCCATGTTTACCAACCCAATTAGATATCCTGTCCAGATCACCCTGCAACTGTTTACAATCCTCTATCGTTTTGATTCTTTTATACAGCATTATGTCATCTGCAACAATCTAATTTCAGGTAGTAAACAATCAACACAATTATTCATTAGAATAATGAATAGCAATGGTCCCAATACGCTACCCTGTGGCACACCCATTTTTACTTCCACTTCTTTTGATACTACATTTCCTACCCTAACTTTCTGTTTTCTACCTTTTAAAAATTCTTCTACCCAGCAAATGACTTTCTTATCCACTCCAATGGTTTTTACCTAATTTACTACCATTTTGTGGCTTACTCTGTCAAACGCCTTAGACAGATCTAGTGCTACACTATCAATTTGCCCTCCCTTGTCCATTTCATCTGAAATATCTTACATATATCCCACCAACTGAGATTCGCATGAATATCCTTGCCTGAAACCATGTTGCCTGCTTGAAAACCAATTACGTTCCTCGCATATATTTCTGATGTGGTTGTATATTAATCTTTCAATTAATTTACCTACCACTGATGTCAAACTGATTGGCCTGTAATTCTCAACTCTATTTCTCACTCCTCCTTTATGTACCGGTACTACTATTGCACTTATCCAGTCCTGTGGTAAGCAGCAAGTGTCTGGACTCAATTTAAATAATATTTCAAGATAAGGTACAATGTCACATCCGGCTTTCTTTAAGATATCTGTAGTAATATTATCTTCACCAGCCCCTTTATGTTTTTTCAGCTTTCTTATTTCCTTCATGATTTCCTCAGGATGGATATCAAATTTTTTACTATCGTCATTTCTAATTGTGTTGTTAAGCTCGTTCTCCGAATTAGACCCTCCTGTTTCTGATTCATTGTCCGTAATGCTTTCACTGAACCAGTTACTTAAAATCTCTGCCTTTTTCAAATCGTCACTAACTTCTTCTCCATCCTTATCTATAAGTGTCTCTACATCCTCCCTTCCCCTCAGTTTCCTGATATAGCCATAGAAATTTCTAGATGCATCAGTCAATGGTCAGCCTGCACTGACAATACTCTTCATAAACCCATCTTTAGCCATTTTCTTTGCTGTTATTAAGTCCTTGTTTAGTTGTTTTAAATAATTCCCTACTACCCTGCTGTCTCTTAACTCTGTTATGTTCTTTTCTTACAAACCTCTTTAACCTCCTCACTTCCCTATTATAGTACATAGGTTCTCTACTTCTCTTTATTTTTTGCTTTGGAATAAATTTTTCTTCCCCCTTTCTTATTATCTCCTTGAACTCTTCCCACCTTGACTCTACTGTACCTGAGCCTTCCTTCCATTTGCTGAATTGTTCTCTGAAATATCTCCTCAAATTTGAAACCTGTGCCTTTTTATAATTGTACCTATTTCCCCCTTCAATTTTGGCTGCTGGTTTACTGAATCCTCTAATATCCATCAGAACTGCTTCATGATCACTTATTCCTTCAGTTACTTGATACCTCAAAAGGTTTTCATCGGGCTTAATTAGAAATATATCCAAAATGTTTTGTCCCCTAGTGTTATGCTCAACCACTTGTGTAAATCCTCCTTCCCTTATTAAGATATTTGCAAATCTTTGTTCCCTTGTGTTATTTATCTTATACCGTTCCCAGTTTACACCTGGTAAATTTAAATCCCCGCCGATGATGATCATTCTATTCTCACCTCTAAAATCTGAGTATGAATTTAATTTCTCCCCAAGAGCCTCATCCTTTTCTGTCATTCTTCCACTTCGGTAAACAGCCAACACTCAGATTTTTTCTTTTTAATTACCCCAGAAATCTACCCCAAGTAACTCATGGTCTTGATCAATGAACGCCAGTGAACTGTGGTAGTTTTTGCTAACTAGTATGAAGACTCCTCCACCAATTGCTCCTCTATCTCTGCGGTACACTCTGTAACCATCAGGATAAACCTCACTGTCTAGTACTTCTTCTTTTAACCAACTCTCTACCCCAATTATGACTTGTGGTTCGTGCATCTCTATTAAGTTTGCAAATTCGATTACTTTGTTCATCATACTTCTACAGTTTACCATTAACACCCTTACTTCTGGCTATACATTTTCAGAATTTATCTCCTCTTTCCCACTTTTACCACAGTCAGTTATTGTTTCAGCCATTTCATCTATTTCTTTAATATCTGTGACTTTCCCCATCGCGAATTTGCAATCAGTATCACTTTGATAATCCATTTCTGTCCCTTCACCAGCAGCCCCTAACCTAAAAAAGGCACAGTCCTGACCCCATCATCACTGGAAACGTGCTCCCTCACTGCTTTAGCTAACAACTCAGAAAGTACTCCCTTCCCCCTTCTATTTAGGTGTAGGCCATGCCTAGTAAAACCCCACCTACCAATGGTGTTCACAGGCACAACCCCCAACACAGAACTAATGCCTTTCCCAAGTAGCACTTCCGTTTCCACATTAACCCGCCTCCCAGCATAGTTCAATTGTGGCCGGTCATGGCGACTTAGGACCTGCATGAGCTCCACCCTGGTATGCTGTGCCTCCTTCACCACCTTCCTCAGGTCACTCTCTATACTATAACTCGCGTTTCTATCAATACTATTTCCCGCACCTCCCACTATCACTACTCTATCATCCTTAGCGAAACTCCTACAAAGGGAACCTATATCCTCTATTACCTGGCCTAATGTTGCACTAGGTTTGAAAAAAACTTGTGACCTGATATCCTGTACCTAACTGATCCTGCAGAAGAGGGCCTACACCTCTCCCATGGCTACTACCCATGAGCAGAACCCTTTTTTTCCTATTCTTGCCCTGCACGCCCTTATTCCTAAAGGTCTGCTGTATCTTACCTACTCCTACTCCTACATGAGGCTCTTCTCCTCCTGACTCTGGCAACAGGTCAAACCTATTTTTTCCCACAATTACTGAAGTGTCTGGCTTGTTCATCCTGTTAACCATGATTCTCCTACGATCTGTTACCAGCTCCCACCCATCCTTATCAACTTCCTCCAACCCACTATCTCTACTTTCTGCCTCTACAGCTTGAGCCTCGACAAGCTCAGCCCCCACAGGCTGTGCCTGTGCAGTCTGAGCCTCCACAGGCTGAACCTCCACAGGCGAGGCCACCACAGACCACGCCTGCAGAGGCTGAGCATCCACAGTATTAACGCTGAAAACGTTAAATCAATCTCGAATGTTTATTTTCTTCTTTATTGATTTATTTGAAATTAATAACCACCACAGACATATCGCCTTCTAATATTTACGAAGTCACACACCTAGTAAATTTAAATATTCTGCAAGACTGAAAACTTAACTATGTTCAAAGACAGCAAGTCTCCCCCATTCATTAACTGTTGTATTGTTCTGCTTGGAACTTGACTTTTAATCCATTGCATGTAGGCTATTCCAATCGCGAGATGTCTTCAGCTCTCACCAACGCCTTTTTCTCTATGTCTGTGATTGATAGCAGCAGGTTGTAACTTGTCAACAAATAACAGTTCACTGAGTAGAGAAAACTTGTATTAATTCATTGAAGAAACTTGTGCGTGAAGATTTCTTGGATCAAAGATTTTATTCAAAGTACAAGGAATTCAACACCTTGAAATATAGGTATATTCATGTTACTAAACACCATGTCTACATAATTACTACATATTGGTTGTGAGATGAAGGACTTTCAAACCATCCCATCCTATCTCCCACAGGTGAATTGTCCAATTGTGTCTACTATCAAATAATATGTCAACGTTTTTACATTTAAGGGGATACGGAATCGCCTATCCGCGCCTACTAAAGGGAACATTTTCTCACAAACTGCTGGAGCTAGTGAAATAAAATTTTTACCGTATGTGCATTGATATGTTTCAACAATATTGAAACAACAATTTTTTGTTAAAATATTTACTTATAGAGATATTTTATATTTACCTTAAAGTAACTTTTTTCCATCACTTTTCACTAGATTATCACCTCTAAATCTTTTGTAAATCAAGTAATTAAAAATCATTGTTTCAGTATGTAAAAGAAACCCATGTGACTAAGTCATAAAAATTTAAAAATTTCAGACTTCTAGCTTCACCACTACTTGAGATAATGTTCCTTGAAGAAGTAAAAAGTAAACTTACGGGAAACGGAGAATGAAGATTAAAGCATTCCTGATCCATAGTTAATAACCCCTTCACAGTCTTCACAATTATCTTCAAGTCTTCTTTTGCTACCCCTCTGCACCTGTCTTGCTTTTTTCACTAATATCTTGATTATTTTGTCTCCATGCCTTAGTCTGTGAATTTATCTCACATGAATATACTGCCAAAAAGTTTATGGTCATACATGAGAGAAGTGTATAACAAAAGCACAATACCCAATCTCACAAATCTATAAAAATAAAATAGTTATAACTCTAGTAGAGCCATCTATGATACGCCATTTTAAAGAGGACATTTGGCAAAATATAATAAGCAAAAAAAAAAAAAAAAAAAAAAAAAACGAAATAGATATTTTCGCCCAAAATCCGATCCCGTATCCCCTTAAGCTTTCAAAACATGGCAGTATTATCATACAAAACATTTGTTTATTAGTGTACCAAATAAACTTCCTTTATCTACAGTTTAACATTCAATCCTAATATCGACGGCCCAGGCGTGACTCTTACGATCAAAAACCATTTTTAAAAATCATAGCTTCCACGGAGATTTTAACCAGAGACCACGACCCAAACATTAGTAAGCAAGCGCTTTAACCACTGAGCTACCTGACCGCTACACGGAAAAAACAGTACAGAGGCCTCCATAACCAACGCGTCTGTCTATCACCGTTCAGTAATTTTTCGAATTTATAAGACAATATGTATTATTTATACAGATAATTTTTCAACCAAATGTAGACAGTATTTTTATTCTTGTTTCAAAGGATAAGTGTGCAAAGTTTCATCGAGATCGGATGAAAACTGTGGATTTGTATGAAGAACAAACAAACAAACAAACAAACATACATCCATCTTTATATATTTAGATTATATCACCTGCAAACAACCAAGTATATAGTGTTGCAAACTGAAAAAAAAACAAATTGTTTTTTTTCAGCTTTGTGAAAAAAAAACATGAAAAAAAAACCTAGCACCCGTGTTTTTTTTCTACATTTTTTTTTTTTTTTTTTCAGAAAGCAAAATATTTGATAAATTATAGTTTTATTTAAGGAACTTCCATTTTACAAGTGTGTTTTAAGTCTTACTGAATCATATAATGTCTCACATAATGATTTAAATGTGTATCTATATAGGTAACATAATTTCATTCATCCTCTATGTCAGTACCACATTCACTAGTATCAGCACTACCAACACTAGTTCGGTTGGTGTCGGAATTTTCTGTCTCTTCTTCTGTCTCCTCTAACTTCAGAAATAGTTAAATTTTCTTTTACTGGTTGTTCTTGTATTGTACGCAAAAGATTTTGAGATTGCAATTTTAAATTGTGAGCAAAGTACACACTGTGCATAAAGACTGCGCCGATAGTTCTGTATTACGGTCTTTTAAGTTTGAATTAAAATCTATTATCATACAAAATAAGAGCTTTATTTCTTTTCAATCGTTTGTTTACACCAACGGTTGCAAGGAAACAATTCATAATTAGGGAACGTGCACAAACTACGTGGCTCGGTCCAGAGGGAGGAGGGGTTAGCTGGAAGGCTACGCTTGGCTACGTGGGGAGAGGGGTGGGGGGTCCGAGCCAGGCCACGTAACTTTCCTTTCGTAACATTTTTCACAGTTAAAATGAGGAACTGAACTCACAACAGCATGTCAGTATTTATTTCCCTCAGTTAATTATATCCGTATGTAATTTACAATAGTCTGACAAGAGAAAACAGTACAAAATGTCTTCTGGAATCAAAACGGAAGAAAGCTATGTGCTTCGTGAGCGGATGGGGGGGGGGGAGGGGGGGAGGCAAAAGCCACGTAGGGCTACGTGGGGGTTCACAGGAGGCCAAAATGGAGCTATGTGGTTTATGCACGCTCCCTTACTGACAATTTAATGAGTCAGTACCACTATACTCTGAGAGTTAACAAGTATACGAATATAAGGAAAGCCCAGTAAGGCAAAAAACCGTGGATAAATTTTAAGTTCCTAATTTTTTTAAAAGATCTGTAGGTAATTTTGTATGGCTGGCAGCACTATTTCAAATAGCAAGTATCAACCCAAACAATGGGGAATGGGGATTCCTTCTTGCGCAACCTAGTCTCTTCGGGAAATCCCCGTTCATAAAGAAAATTTCAGTCAATTTTGCCAATATTTTCGTTTTTTTTTTTCCCTACTGAACCAGAAAAATATAGTAGATTTTAAACTAAGATAAGTACTTAGAATAAACTCTAAAACAGTCATTTTAAACGATAACTGCCTTACAAATTTGAAATTTAGTAGTTGTGAAAAAAAACGTGTTCCAGAAAAAAAACATGTTTTTTTTCAAAGTTTTTTTTCATGTTTTTTTTCAAGCCAGAAAAAAACCGTTTTTTTACAACACTACAAGTATATGATTGTAAACCAACAACAGAATCATTCAATCGTATAGGAAAAAAAAAAAGTAGTTGAATAACTACGGTTGTACATTATAATGCAATGTTGTTGTAGGTCATTTTTCCGCAGTTGCTCTCAGCGAGGCGAAACGCGTACGGAATTAAAGCATACAAAAACAGTTGCATTGGCGGTTTTTTATCATTTAATTAACGGTTGTATGAGTTTCAAAGCGTTCAACCAGAAGGAAGTATTTGCTCTTAGTGGCTTATATTTAATTCGCTTAGGTACTCTCATCGTTTCTACTGACATCGTCATACCCTATATGGAGCACAAAGAGTAACTTTTGTGGCAAAATACGTAGACACCCATAAACGTCATCTAATGGTAATAAAAACACACGGATTTGTAGAATGAGTGGTATGGGGTTTTCTGATGCCAGTGTTCGATGTGGCGTTCATAGAAAGTCATTGCACTTGATATACGAGAAGTAGGCGATTAATTTTAGTTCTTACCGGGGCAAATTTTTGCTTGGCAATCTTGTTTTGACATCTGAAGCTGTGGAAGAACCTGAAATTTCACCAACCCGATTCGTAATGTTTCCAGCCGCCTCAAGACGGTGGCGTGCGTCTTACATACAATTCTGCCGGTGGAAAAGAAGAAACTTCTGTCAGCTTTTCTTAAACAGATGCGTATTAATCAGCCAAGGGTTTTAGTCACTACCGTCCGATCAGTGTTCGCAAGACAAGGAACAAAATATGGAATGGCCCACCGAGGAAACTACAACTGCCAACCCAACGTATAGTCCGGTCAAAATAGACATTTACCCTTGCATAAATGCCTAATAAGCTGAAAATTTGCATGAACGTTAGAGATACCATTGTAATGAAATTGTAAAAATACCCCATCGATCCCGTGTGTGCAAAAAATTTTATACAAGGTCAAAGTTCACAAAAATAGGGTTTTCGTATTTTTTTAGCGAAACGGTTGGGTTTATGATAAAAATAGCTCAGACAAAATTGTAGATGATGTAATTATCTACAAAAATTGTTTTTATACGTTTTTCTCTAATATTTACCATTTCTGAGAAAAAGTCATTCTAAAGTTCACTGAAGTTTTATTCTGACCTGGTGGGGGGCAATGAGAATTATCGATGACTACCGATTGAATATCTTACCGAATGGTTGCTGCCGCAGCTTCCAGGATCTTAAATCGCTCTTCTTTGTCATTAGATTTGGTTTTTTTTTTCACTCTAAGCTTGATTTATAATAACATGATGATTATCAATAAAGCATACAAATGTTAATTGTCCCGGTTTTACAATGATAATAACTTTATCGCCATATTTCATCTTTAATCGTAGTTTAATTGTTCTGTTATATACATTTGAATTTTTGCAAACATTTTTAAGTTCTCCAATGTAAACTGACAGTATTCACTAATTTCGCTGTATGCAAATATTTCTTCCATAGCAAGACTCAATGCTGCATCTCAGAGCGACCGGCTTTACTCCCAGTGGACAGTTTAAAAAAAGACACATAACAAACATGATAATACCTAGCCTCAGCAGCAACTAAATCCTGTTCAAACCCGATGCCAGCGATAACAGTTTTTTATTGGTCATTATAACGAGACTGGGCTACATTCAGAACAGATTCTTTGAATGAAAGTGTTGTAACTTTACGAATTTTACGCCGAAATTTCTGTGCTCGTTTCTTTTCATATTCTTCATTTAATTCATCGCCGAAAAGACTTACGCTTGCTCTAGTACGAAGGCGACTTATTTTAGATTTACTGGCTTGTTCTTCATGTCGTCTTTTCACTGCAGCAATAGTACTATTCCGAATGTAGTTTTAACGACACTGCACATGAATTGTCACTGATTTTTTGCCTTTTAGGTAGTCAATAAATTCATCATCTCTTTCAACACATGCGTCAATCAACGTCTTCATGCCACGAGCAACAGTAACTATTTCACTTGCAGGCAAAGGATTATTACAAGTGAAACAAAGTTGCAATATACTTTGAAAACTGAATACAGCACAACTTTAGTAAAAAATATCTGCAATAACCTCGTGTTTTCACTACTATCGAACGTTCGAGACTAACGGTATTTCATTGGGACCTTCGAAAAAAGAGCAGGTATACGGGCACTCCAAAGTAGACCATTGAACAGCAGCAGATGTTGCTCAAGGCCACGTGGTCACATAAAATGTGAAACTGGGTTTCTTTTCAGCTCATATTCTCAGAATTATCATTCAATGTAAATGTATTAGTCACGCAGACTTATATTTACACATGATGTATATAGACAGCTTAGTCTGCGTATAATGAAGAATACAACGTTAGTGAATTTTAGAATGGCATTTTCTCAGGAATGGTAAATCATACGGGGGAAAAAAGGTATAAGAAAATTTTTGTAGATAATTACATGATCTAAAATTTTTGTCTGAGCTATTTTTATTATGAAACTAACCGTTTCGCTACAAAATAAAAAAAAATTGCGAACTTTTACCTTACATAATTTTTTTTGCACACACAGGATTGATGGGGACTTTTCACAATTTCATTATAATGGTATCCCTAACGTTTATGCAAATTTTCAGCTTGTTTGGAATTTATGCAAGGGTACCCCTATTTTTCAGACTAATTTGATCGAACTAGTAGCCGCTGCTGCAAACCTTATCGTGGTATGGAGAATAGCATGGCAGGTGTAGTTAAGTCCGGGAAATTTAAGCGCTGCAAGAATGCGCTGGGTTACAACGTGTTGGGATAATTTAAACTGTAACTAGGGCGATTAACTAACTACACTGGTGAAAACAGAAGTATTACATCTAGACGGAATTGTGATAAATGTGTGAAATGTAGTCCCGAGTATCCCCATAGGAAGAATATTAAATGAGTCAAAATTCAAAGTCTTACATGTAATAATACGGAAATTAAGGAGCTATTTATAACGCAAAATTGCTATATTGTTTATCGTATAGTTGATGAACAGTGAGGTGTAACTTGACAATTTTTGTCCACAAGTTCCTAGTGATGAAGAATGCCAAGGCAAAGAGTGAGGCCCAAATGTCTGACTTTGAGAGGGTCGGATAACTGACATGTTTGAAACGGGTGCATCATATCCTGAAATATCCCAAAGGATACCTTCTTTATCATGCCGATGGGAGTGTGCGAATCCGTCGCTTTCCAGGGGAACAGCTTCTTGACACCTTTACTGTGGGGCGGAGATTGGTGGCGCCTCATTTATGCTGTGGAGGAAATTGAAGTGGGCATCCATGGGTCCAATGGAGCTCGTGCAAGGCACCGTGATGGCCAATAAGTATCATACACTGGCTGCAGACCACGTTTAACAACGGCACACTGATTCAGGATTAGAATATAGTGGACATTCGAACTTAAGTCATAATATCAACCCAAAAAAAATTCTTTAGATAGAAATTTACTCTGCTGATTAAAAAGAGTTATATTCAATTTTTATAAAAAATGGCTCCCTCACACTTAAAAAATATATAATAGATTTTCTCTCATACAATTTTTTTTCAAATTTTTTACAGTGTGAAGGACTGATTTTTTAAAATCAAAAATTGAACATAACAATTTCTGATCAGATGTGGTGCCAACTGCCTCCAGCGACCTACCAAGGCCTCATTGCTTCCATGCCAAGACGCGTCGCCGCTGTTATCCGTGCCAGAGGTGGACATGCCGGCTATTAGGTAGGGGATCATAATGTTCTGGCTGATCAGTGTATCTGAGTAAGATCGCCTTCTATTATAATCCTGTGTTAAACGAGAGCCAGTTAACACCGAAGACTGGAGTTAGGATTTAAGGTACAGTGATCCGACCAATTCTTGAATATGTTTGCCCGTTATGAGGATATGCAGCAAAGTAACATATACAAAAATTGTAAGTAGTCAGAAATAATGCGGCTAAGACGGCTCTGCAGTTTCTTATCAGATTTCAAACACAAACACTGCACCTATCAGCACAGCTATCCAATTTAAAAGAACGATGCAAGAATGACTAAGAAAAATTGAGCCCTTTAATCCTTCGGTAACATAATCCGAACAGACAGGAAAGTCGCAACAGAAACTGAGAAGATATTATAGTAAATAAGACATTGCCAAAATTTAAAACAAATCTAAAGGATACAATGCCGAATAGTTGTGAGAGTAATGTCGCAAAACGATAAACTCCGAAATTAACTCTGCCCAACATCAGATAGACACCTGGCATTCCAGTTGACTTTTGAAACATCTTAGCCGTTTTACGAGGATGGAATTTCGGAAAAATTTGTCGGTCTTCATTATTTACTGATTTAGTTTCGTAAAGTTATGCTAACATCACAATTATTTTATTAATGCGCGTGGAGTACAGATAAGTTCATTGCGCAGTGGTTCACATAAAAGATTTTGTACAGTGATGCCACTACCTACTCAGGCGAATGGAGTGAGTTAGATCCTTGTCAGATTCACCTCTCTTGAGTGAACGCTCGCCTGTTCCTCCTCTTGACACATCTGTGAATGGGCTGTTCAGAGTTGCGCGGAGTTAAGAAAGATTGTACGTGTCGAATTATATAATACGTGCTCAAAACAGACGTACCTCATATTAGCGGATTCGCACTAACTAGGTAATGGACAGACATCAATATTAAATTAGTATATTAATTAGGAAGCCCACTAACCTGATTCTATAACTCTAGCATTACATGAAATTATCTAAAGTCCGAGAAACACCAAGAACACACTTCTGTTAAAAGGGGTCTCTTGATTCACCTTCACGTACTCAACATTTACCCCCTTTTCCTAAAAACTTTCATTGAATTAAGATTTGGAGACTGAGCTGTGTAATATAACCTGACTAAGCACTTGAAGTTGCCAGGTTTTGTAATTAATTGGAATAATATCAAGTTTCAACTGCAGGTAAGGACCATTTAATCAAAGTGTTCCTAACCTTGTCTACAACAGATCACAATGAAAATCCGAAGTTATGATACAAATCGTCCTCGGCGTAATTTATAAACATCGTGAAAAGTGGTCCTGTTGTGTAAGATCGGAGACTTTCCCGGTGTAATTTACAGATATGATAGTCTTCGTAGTCTGCGACGACATGTTTCGCGTTTTTTACCATGGTTACATGACAGGATGTGCTGAAGGACGAACGGGCAGCGGCGCGTTACTAAACACCGGCGGGTCCACCCTACGGGTAACTAATCCTCATTAGTTCCGCTGCAGCTTAGAAAATTAGCACTATAAAACAGCAATAATAGTAAGTAATATAGACAAGTCAGTGGTCTGTAATTCCTTTCTGCTTGTAGACTCGTCAGTAGTTTTAGTTTATTCCTGAGTGTCGTGACCTCATTCGATTTCTCACAAGACTTGAAATGTCTTGGTTGTTTATGACCAGAAACATTCAAGTTCTCTGCATGAGATGCAAGATTCGTATTGTAGAACATGTGTTGTTGGATATTTTACTTCGCATGGACAGGTATAAATTTTTCCTTACACACGCTAATTACAAAAGAAAACAACTTTAATACAAAAACAAAGAAATCAATTTATAAAAAAAAATATCCCGTAGAAAACAATACAGGGTTGATGCTTTCTTCCCACAGAAAACACTCACAACACCGTGTGAGAAAATCCGACGACTCACGTCAGACGAGAACATAATCACGTGGTTGTTCCGCACTGAAACAGAACACAAAGCAGAGGGGAATGCCGTTGAAACTTGGCATCAACTCGCCGGACAACTCTCGTGTCCTCTCTTGTGGGGCCCCCATCCCCGATTGAACTACAGCCACGCGCGCAAATCTCGGGTCACACTATGTCCACCTGGAAGCCATACAAAGACAGCAGTCCTGTTGTCCACTACACCGGAAGAATTTCACCGCCACACACAATCGCGGGGCGTCAGCTGAAATGTCTTAAATATAACTAAAAACTACGAAAATAAATTACAGCGGAGGCTGGACTTCACAGACACTTGACTGTTTTTTGCCATCCTTGTCGATTTTCAGTCTCCTTGTAAGCCTGATTAAGAGGTAAACCGATTACTTTCTTTACTTGGTCCACCCACATCCTCTGTCATTCGTGGTCTTCTGTACTCTAAACTCCGCTTGCACCGATCAGTTTTTGCTGCCTCTTCTGTCCTTACGTCCAAAGAACAGGAGGATTCCCTGCTGGACGGTGGAAGAAAGTCTTTTGGAAGCGTTTCGTTCCTCTGAAACTGACGCATTTCTTCTTCCAGTCCCAGTTATGCACCGTTACCACATCCCGAAAGCAATAAAGCGTTTGTAGTATTTGACCTTGATGATCCTTTTCTCATAGCTATAGGAGAAAACGTATTGTTTCAACCAGACTTATCTTCGTGGCATACAAACTTTCTACCAGGTCTTGGTAAGCTAGTCCTTGGCAACTTTACCTTAAGTGATTCGTTTCGTTGTTTGTTTCTCAGAAGTTTCGGTGTTGCATCACTCTGGCCTTGCATTCGGGAGGACGCAGGTTCGAATCCCCTTCCGGCTATCTAGATTTCGGCTTTCCATGGTTTCCCGAAAGCCCTCCAGTCGAATTCCGGGATGGTTCCTTCAAAAGGCCAAGACCGAATACCATCCCACTCTCTCTAGTTCACTTAACAACATGTGAGCGGGACTGTATTGCTCGATCTGTTATCTCTAGTTTGGATTTACTGAAGTTGATGTCTAGTCGATTGTCGATTGTCGATTGTCTTTACTCTTGTAAGCAATTTCGAAAAGTCGTCTTCATTGTTGGTAAGACGAGAAGCGTCGTCAATGACTAGGAGATTATTAATACGTTTACCTTTACAGTTGCAGTGTGACTGTAATAGAGTTTCTTAGCAGTGATATCGAGTGCAAAGCAACACTAAATTCATCAAGGGGCTGTCACAATTTATCCTAAAAAAAACACAGTTAAAAGCTCGTGCTAAAAATCTGTACCTGTGGTTCTTTACCCTGAACAAAACTTGCTTATTGAATGGGTAGCTGAAGCATTAAATATGTCTTGAGGCTTGAGGCGATATTAATTGCGTGTGACCTTAACGACATCGTAAGATAGTTAGAAAAATTAGTAACTGAACTCTTCTCGTGCTATGGGGCTAACGTAGAGCGTGTCCATTCCTCCGGCCACTCTCACTTGTTCATAGTGGGAGCGGTACTTCAGCATATCTCCAGATATGCCACCAATTATAAGAGATTTTTAATGGCATTGCAATTCCGCTGCGTAAATTTACTGGCTTTATATAAGGTAATTCTGTTGTTCATTGTTCGGCAGCATCGTTAACTCTTTCAAAATACAGCTATTCAAGATATTGCTGCCAACCTCTCAATGACTTCTTTCCTGACTCCAATGTTTTATCCAATTTAATCTTCTTCCAGCCACGTGTGTAGATTAAATTCCCTAGTAATGTTGAACAGTTTTTTGAGATCGCGTGTTTGGATAAGATTATGCTGTTCTATTGCCTCACAAACATTGTGAACGAACTTTAATCTGTCTGTATATCCCGATAAATCTTTCTTCGTCCTGAATGCTTTGGATACCAGCTTTCTTCAAATTGTTTAACTGTTCAGTCTACAGAAATTTGATGTTTGAAATCCATTGCTCTTTTGTTCTTGGCATCGTCTTTTCTGGCTGTCTGAGAAACGAAGAAATGATATTTCTTATTTTACACCGTGTTTGGGAGACTTTCACTTTCTTGGTCTTACACGTTCTGTTTGTTAAGCTTTGATCTTAACCATCTCTAGTAGAGTTTAATGAGCTTAGATGTAAATCGTCTGTATCAGAGTGTAATGGTATTGTTTATTAAGCGTTGGATTTTTTTTTTTTAACTTTGGTTATCATGCCATAGCTGAAAATTATGAAAGCGTCGATGGCAGATTTATAACAGCTGTTATTTCTCTTGGAACTTACTACTAGCAGAATGACCTTAAAACATACCAAAATAAATGCGCTAAACGAAAACTGAATGTCCTGGAATGGTACGATTTTGCAGAACAGTAACAATCCAAAATATCTCTGCGGGAACTTTTGGCAGATTTATCACCTTTAAAAACCGTTGCCGCAACATCAAGATGAAAGTATCATCACGCAAGTTGACCGGATCAAGCTGGGAGAGCTAACCCAAGCGTCAATCGCACCTGTGCCTTATCGTTATTCTACTCCCCCGGTCCTGTCTGGAAAAATTCATGTCACATTAAGACATAGAACATGCCGACTTATCTCAGGATGCCTGACACCGCCGCCTGTGGCAAAGATGGAGATATTGGCTGGCATCCCCTCTGCAGACATACGTTGCGAAAATGTTACTCATATGAGAAGGATCAGAGTGGAAGAAGACGCACGACACTCTCTATTTAGTTATGCACCAATGCCATCGAGACTGTAGTCCCGATCGAGCTCCTTGCGGACCTCAACGCCACTGAAAGGAACACCAAGCAGTGAATGAGAAGAGAGTGCGAGTCAACATCGACTAGATCTACCACCTTGGGTCTGAACAAGGAAGTCACTGAACACTTCGAGTTGGAGTTGGCCGCTGCAAAGACATGGGAATACCTAGGAACAACCCTGATACCACATATTCTTGCGGCGAGATCGAAACTACATTACATTTATTGTCATGACAACTATTCGGAATGGATGTATCTTAAATAGATCTTCAATCAATTAGTGACAAAACCATCACATTGGCGGATAAACTACCTTGTATTTTATGCTGTCGCCACATGAGAAGAGGTTTTGGTCTTAATCGTCTATAGCAGACTCTAGTTCGTCTGTAGCAGAGTGTAGTGAATTAGTTTACTAAACTTGCAAACAACTCGGTACAGTTCTATACTAGGGTTTTGTTACGTTTACCGGTAATGCAGTAGATATTATGAGTATAGTTTCTTGGCAAATCTGGTTGTAGGCCATCTTCCGCAGTTGTTGGATAATAGATTATAAATCAAAATTCCGTCTGGAACAACTGTTGATGTTACTGTTTTCTTTATTTCCATACGCATTTCGCCCTTATGGTGTGGGGCATCGTCAGTGGAGCTAGGGTGATGGTATTTACATGGCGATCTGGAACAGCACTTTATGCATCTTACAGATCTTCTATTTCACAATTATAAAAACTGTTTTACACATATTACTGAATAAACACTGGCATTGTATCCATTGCAACTGCAAACTTCTTGTTACGAAACCAAGTTTCTTGGTTTCGCTATTTTGGTTTAGAGCTAGGGAGTTATAAAACCAGTAAGCAGTTCAATTCAAAAGTAATCTTCTAGAAGGAAGAATTATGTCTGAGAAATGTGGAACCTTTCGCACGGTTGTGTTGACTGGGGTGAATTGAATCGAGTGTGAGTAGTGATTTCACCGCAGAGAATATAGTGGAAAGGGGAAGTAAATGATACATTTTCATGGTATCTTACACTTTGTTTCAGGCATAGTAATTTCCACAGCATGATGAAACGATCAGACAGATGAACTAAACAATCGGGGAGAATGACGAAATGAATAGGTAGTGGAGCTTAACGATCACCGACTAGTGTGAAAAGATTAGACTCTGGGAGTAATGATCAAGGACATTCAGACTTTGACTATATAGTCAATAAGGAAAGATCATAGCTTAATTGAGGAGAGGAAAATGTATGGTCGAAATTGGAAACTGGTCACAAGGAAAATTAAGTAAATTGGATGGAGGAGTCAGGAATTTTGTGGAGAGATAGATTTTATCTCTTACCAGAGTCAGGACGGAAAATAACCTGTGAAGCTGTACAAGCAGTTACAGCAGACCAATACAAAGAGAGTCGTCGATGGAAAAAATAGGAAGAAAAAGGTTATGCTGCTAGGTAATAGCCATCGAAGAGGCATGGGAACCTTGCGGAATCCGTGAGGCACAGACTAGCAACCAGTGCAACATTCGCCAGGTAATAGATAGGAACACTTTGTATGGGATTTACTAAAGAGGACAGGGTACTAATAGTGAGTGTGCGGGAAATAGTATTGATAAGAATGCAGCTTACAATATAGAGAGTGACCTGACGAAGATGGTGAAGGAGGACATAGCGTACCAGGTTCTAAATCGTTTTGCTCGGCCCCAGTCGTACCCAGGAACAAGGCGGATAAATATTGAGACGGTGGCGTTGTTTTGTAGAGAAATTAGTTTTGTCGTAGGGACTGTAAGCTTTCCACTTAATTAGTATGGTTTCGCAGTCGTAATTTACCAAGGCCGCCTTCGAAGAACCATGCCGGTTATTATTACTGCCACAGTAATTGGTGATGAGTAAGGACTGCAATCCCGAAGTGTTTTCAATCCCCATTTGCGGATTGCGGGTTTGGTCAGTCCCACGGGTTCCCTGCAAAATTTTTAAAGTGTTATCAAAATAAATACCGAACGTCTATTAATTGAATTTATAAATCAGCTTTAATGTTGAATAATAGAAACCAACAGTTAACAACATTTTAGTTAGTAAAATAACATTAATTTAACAATATCTAGCCTATCTTAAATATACTTTGCGCCTTTGCACTGCCGTTTTACATCTAATTCTAGTTATTTATTAAATAATCAAATGTAGATCAGATCATATTGCATGCCTTACAGTAAATCATATACATAATCTATCTACCTACTAAGCAGTCAACCAATCACTTTATTTGGAAAGAATAACATATATAGCCAGGCCCGCCGCTAGTTGTTAGAGCGCCCGTGTACAATCCCGATTATGCCGCCCCATGTCTAACTACAGCCAGTGGTGGATCTAGGAAATTTCCGAACCGGGTCAAAAAACTGTGATATTGCCGCCCCTTCGAACATTATTTGCCGCCCCCACTGTTCCCATCCCGAGTGTCGCCGACCGCCCGAAGCAGCTGTTGAGCTAAAAGAAAAAAAAAAAAGTTCTGCCGCCCCCCCTTGATGTGCCGCCCGCGTGCGGTGCACGCCTTGCACGTCCGCTTACGGCGGGCCTGTATATAGCCAGCGGCCCAGAATGTCATTTTTACATCCACGCAAGCTGGTTTGATTAAAATAATCACAAATAAAAGACTTTTTGAAAAGCTTAACAATTTTTTGAGATGATCATATCTGGGAACCACTTCAAGCAGGTGGGTGATCTAGGTCACGCTTTGTGTTTCGATTGTCTCGACCAGCTCTTCGTCACCTACAGTACATACGAGTCAGTCATAATAGTTTCTATGCGTTCGACTTCTCTTTCCGTAGAGTTTTGTATAATACGTCAACGTCCATTTGTGTGCGATATATATATATATATATATATATTAGGTACCAACGCAGGTACCAAATCCGTCAGATTGTAAGCCAATAATATCAGTTCTGGGATCTAGACGAAAGCTTGTAAGCCGTTCTTTGGCCAAACTGCATGAACCGCGTATTCTAAACAAGCCAAGATTAAAACGTGTGTCTATGCAGTGAACATAGACGTTCAAATATTGATTTTTGTTTTCTTTTGGGAACACCACTCACCGTAACTCAACAAAAATCTTTGTCATTGTTTCTTGAGATATTCAAACTGAATAATTATGTCAACTTTTACTGTATTTGAAAAATTTGCGACCATAGATCTTATGGTATTAACAGAATTAGAAAGTTGAAATCGTCTTTTTAAATACAGATATCTTAATTCTGATGAGGTACAGAAACAATTTATGGCAAAAACATTTTTTTTCAGAGCGATCTGGAAAACATTTATTCCGAAATATTTTCCTTTGTGAAATAGCTGTCGATTGTTTTAACCTAATTTTTGTATTATTTCTACTTCCTTCTCAAAAACAATTCAAATTGTGTAATTTATACCAGCGTCTGTGGCTACACTCGATGCCGTGCACAAATCTCCCCGCTTCCCCGGCATGCGGAAGTGACGTCGCAATGACGAGTGTAACAGCACTGAAAAAATTACACAAAAATTATCCGTACAGGGTTCATATCAACCTAATCAGGTTCGTTTTGTGATAGCGGTCGTGGTTAGTTTGAAATTCGGCCTGGACCAAGAGAAAAAAGTATATGGAGAAATTCGTTATGCGGCATCCATCTTAGACGTCCATTTGATTTGACGTCACTTCCGCGTGCCGGGATAGTGGTAAGATTTGTGCATGGCATCGACTGTACCCACCGACGATAGTATAATTTATTTGCGTGTATGATCTGTGACCTAACTTTGAAATAGACCGACATAACTCATAGTAATGCATAAAAAACTTGAGTTTTTATAAAAATGTAGAAACGAATCTATTTATTAACAAATCATAAAAAGATGACAAAAACATCCATTTGTTACCGCGTGTCAAATGTCAACTTGGAGGGTACAGGCAAAATTGAAAATAAATCAAATTAAACGAGGCAATAAAGCCAATAGAGACAGAGTCCAGCTGGAAAGTCACGCAGATTTCAAACAACTTTTCACCCCATTTTACGAATTGCGGATCCGCTTACTTCAATCCAGCAAATGCGGGATCCCGCATTGCTGGATTGAAATCCCTAGTGATGACGGAGTGTTTTTGGATGATTCAGGCCTATATGTCACATGTTAGCTGTCAAATTAGATAATTTTGATTAACACCAACAAACGGAAGATTGCGAAGTCAAAAATGCACTGTTCTGATTAAATACGAATGAATTTAATAAACTCCGCTCATTGAATCACGTTTCTACATACTCATATTACATTCAGACAAATTTCCTAACTCTTTTAACAAATCATTATAGCGTCATTACGGCGAAGCACAAACTCGCCTCATACGACATATCTACGCGGTGTAACACTCCTGCTTCGCTCGCTCAGCCAGCCAATATTTATTAATAATAAACAAGCTGTTGCGAACCATAGATACTACAATACAATTTTTAAAGACTATAAACTAACCATGCTACCCCGACTATAATACAAAATACTATCAGTGGAATACAACAGGTTGCAGACATTTATAGAATTATTTACGATAGTTAAATTAATCAAAACAAATAAAAATTATTATTATTATTATTAATAATAATAATAATAATAATAATTGGGGGTTTATGATAAAGTTATGGGATTTCACCTGTGATAAGGGGAAGGAGAGGTCTTCTGAGTTCAAGCTTTACGGGAGCCCACTTCCGGCTATGGGATAAAAATAGGTGACCAAAATGATACTGAATACAGATACTCCGTGGGAGAATCGTAAATACTACAGAAACAGTTAGTTGTAGGTGATGAAAGAATGATGGGGGAGGGGTAGTTCCAACTAGGAGGCTGAAAATGTCACACAACCAAGTTATACGTCTGTTAGGTGTAGAGCTTTTGTTGAATGAAGGAGTGCTAAACAGGGTTTTCCGATTGTTATTGAGAGTACTGCGGAGATGGAGGAGGAATTGGTTTGCTTGGTATACTACACTTCAACGGTGTTTATAGCTTTGAGTTAGTAGTAGTAGATTTATGTGGTGATACAAAAAAAAAAAGAAGGGCCTTGGTTGCTAACCGTAGTGGAAGACTAGATAATAATGATGATGATGAAAATAATGATATTGCGGCTCTTGGGGAGAAACTAAATCCGTATTCAAAGTGGGGGTGTAAGAATATGGGAGAGACTATAATATCCTCTTCCAACCAAATGTCAACTTCTTCTTCACGTGGTGCACCCTGTTTGCACGGACGAAGCTCTGGCGACTGAAAGATTCCCGATATAAGGAGTCACCCACTGCTTGCCAACAGCCTCCTAAAGGAGGGAGGAAGAGCGAGAAGCGGTTGGAAACGGCCTCTAAAGTCGGATGAATCAGAAATAATCAACGGCACAGGGTTGCAGAAGGCAACGGGAAACCACTGGATTAAATTCACTAAGGGTATCCCGAGGACATTTAACCCTCTAAAATTACATATAGTATGATGGCTTCTTCCTGGGTAAAATATTCCAGAGGTAAAATAGTCCCCCAATCGGATCTCGGGATCAGGACGAGGAATGTTAGAAGTCTGAACAGGCCAGGTAGATAGGAACTTAAAAAGAGAGATGGAAAGACTTATGTTAGATGTCGTTGGGATTAGTGAGATTAAGTGAAAGTGTTCACAGGATTTCTGTTCTGGGGAACATAGATTTTTGTTTTTGTTGTCATCAGTCTTTCGACTGGTTTGATGCAATCCTCCATCCCTTCCTATCCTGTGCTAACCTCTTCATCTCTACATACCTCTTACATCCCAGGTCCTTCATTATCTGCTTCATATATTCTAATCTCTGTCCTCCTCTACTGTTCTTACCTTCGACTGTTCCTTCCACAAGCAAATTAACCAATCCAGCATGTCTCAAAATATGACCTACCAGCCTGTCTCTTCTTTCTGTAAGATTCTTCCATAAACTTCTTTCCTAACCCATAATTTCCAAAACTCGTTCATTTCTTACTTTGTCTGTCCACTAAATTTTCAGCATTCTTCTGTAGCACCACATCTCAAATGCTTCAATTTTCTTTCTTTCTGGTATTCCTAAAGTCCATGTTTCACAACCATAAAGTGCTGTGCTCCACACATCGAGTTTTAAAACGTTTTTTCTAATTCTTAGATCAATATTTGAAACTAAAATAATAAACACAAAAGCTTTCATTGGAGTTACTGGTGAAGGATTTGTAATGAATAAGAGAGTAGGGAAACGGTGAATTATTATTAACAGTTTAATGACAGGATTATTTTGGTGAGGTTAGAAACAAAGCCCGCCCCAACGACGTTAGTACACGTGTATATGCCAACGTCACAGGATGATGATGAAGAAATAGAGAAAATATACGCCGAAATTGAAGAATTAATCCAATATGTGATGGGGGATGAAAATCTAATAATCATGGGGTATTGGAATGAGATATGATAAAAATATTTAACCAAATGGTAGAAGTGGGTCTAAGAAGTACCTCTAAAAGAAGCTCAACTAAGGACGAATGGAATGCATTGAAGAGAAAAATAATCAAAGCTGGTAGAGAAACATTAGGCTTCAGGGAACAAGCCGCCCGAAAACCTTGGATCACTGAAGAAATTTTGGAGCTCATAGATCAGAGGAGAAGACTCAAAAAATGTTCAGGATGAAGCAGGAAGAGAGGAATAAAGACGATTTAGAAATAAGATAAACAGGAATGGCAAAAAAGCAAAAGAAAAAGGGCTGCATGAAAAGTGTGAAGAAGTAGAAAAGGAAATGATCTTAGGTAAAGTAGATCTAGCGTATAGGAAGATCAAACAGAATTTTGGGGAAATGAAGATGAGTTGTTTAAACATTAAAGATGCTGATGGGAAATCTCTTTTGAGCTCAGAAGATAGAGCTAATCAATTAAAGGAACACATAGAGAAACCATATAATGGAGATGACTTGAGTAATAACGTAATGGAAAAGGAAGGCAATGTCGACGTTGATGACTTAGGAGATTCTGTTTTTAGGACAGAATTTGATATAGCTTTGAGATGACTTGAAATCAAATAAGACAGTTTGTAAGGGGTTTGTTGGTTGTTCCTTTTCTTTCCCCCTTGCTGTCCTGCATGTTGTGGACCAAATAACTTCGTTTGAACTTTTAAACATTGTCTCGACCACTTCAGGTCTGTCGGCTACAATCCCAGAGAAAATACTGCCGCCGACCCTTGCTTCTCGAGTCGCGGTCACAGCTGTTCAACACCCCTCTATTTTTTGTCGTCTGCCGCAGTCCTCTCTGTTGCATGCCACTGGGATAGACAATATTAATATAGACACTGTCTAAACAAAATACTCCAAACGTGAGACCTTTTCTAATAATAAGTGTAATTTATAAAGACATTACATACTATATATACAGATACCTCACAAGTTGGAATTGACGAGATTCCTGCAGAAGTTTTGAAATCCCTAGGACAAGAAGGAATCCAGAGAATATTCAACCTGATATCAAAACGTTACGCAGCAGTAGAAATTCCAACTGATTTTCATAAAAGTATCGTCTTCACACTTACGAAGAAAGCACAAGCCGAAAAATGTGAGATCTATTGCACTACAAGTCTAACATCACATGCTTCAAAATGACTAAACAGAACAATTCGAGTATATAGAGAAATGTAAAGGATAGTAGAAGAGATAATTGGTGAAGATCTGTTTGGGTTTAAGAAAAACCACGGTACAAGGGAAGAAATTCTGGCTTTAAGGCTAATACTTGAGGAGTGGCTCAAGGAAAACAAAGATTGTTTATGGCGTTTGTTGGTTCAGAAATAAACCTTGATATGGTTAGGTGGGACAAGATGTTCAAAATTTTAAAGAAGTCAGGTCTAAAATATCTAGATAGAAGAAGATAAACTACCTATATAAAAGTTGCTATAATATGAGAATCACGAGAGACATGCATCAGTTAAAAAGGGTGTGAGTCTGTCCTCATTAATGTTCAACTTGTATCTAGAGAAAGCAATAACGGAAGTAAAAGAAAAATTTACATTTGGCATAAGTATTCAAGGAGAAAAATCCGCAAGCTATGATTTGATGATGACATTGTCTTGATAGCAGAACAGTCTGAGGATATTGAGAAGTTACTGAATGGCATGAACAAAATACTGACAGAAGAGTTTGGATTAAACATAAATCAAAGCAAGACAAAAGTGATAAAATGTAGCAGAAATGATACCAATAATAGTAGATTAAACATAAAAATTGGATGGGATGCGATAGAAGTAAGTGAATTCTATTACTTGGGAAGTAAAATTACAACTGATGGCCGAAGCAGGAATGATACTAAAAGCAGAATAGCAATATCAAAAAGAGCCTTCATGAAAAAGAGAATTTTAGTTTCAAATATTGATCTAGGACTTTTTATAACTATGTGTGGAGCACACCACTTTATGGTAGCAAAGAATGGACTTGAGGAATACCAGAGAGACGGAAAAATGAAGCATTTGAAATGTGGTGCTATAGAAGGATGCAGATAGTTAGATGGACAAATAAAGTACGAAACGAACAGGTTTTGGAAATGATGGGTGAGAAAAGAAGTTTGTGGAAGGGACTTACAGAAAGAAAAGACAAGATGGTAGGTCCTATTTTGAGACATGCAGGATTGATGAATTTGTTAGTGGAGGAAACAGTCGAAGGTAAGAACTGTAAAGGAAGACGGAGATTAGAATATATATGAAGCAGATAATTGAGGACGTAGGGTGTAAGCGGTATGTTGAAATGAAGAGGTTAGCGTAAAATAGGAACGGATAGAGGATTGCGTCAAAAAAAATCAAAAAAAAAAATCAAAGTTTACAAGTGAATGTAGAATGGTCACTGTTCGTTAAGAATTAAATTTGCCAGACTTGGAATGGGAAGTAAGAAAGTTAAACATAAGATTTGCAAATATAATAAATGAAGATGGCTTCACACACTGGTAGAGCATAGCACAAAGCGACCAAACATAATGGATATCTTTCTAATAAAGCCTTACGATAATTTTGTGGGGCCGCAAGTTACAGATGTTTCGTAAGGGATTGATCGAAAGTATAGAGAAAGTACAGAGAAGAGCCGCTCGATTCGTGACCGCTTGCTACAGTCCTTATGAAAGCGTCACAGAACTGATTAGTAGATTAGGTTGGGAGTCTCTGGTAGATAGACGACACACGTTTCGTTTAAACTTATTGGAAAACATGCGTACTCCAACTTTCACTCATGAGTGTAGTGAAATACTTCTTCCACCAACCTATTTGAGTCGCAAGGACAGGAAAGATAAAATTAGAGAAATAAGGTGCCGGGCTGATTCTTATATGAATTCTTTTTTCCCTCGTACCATTAGGGATTGGAATGCACAGCAAAGAGATTAGCTTTGGTGCTGAGCACCCTCTGCCACCCACAATTTTGTGAATTGCAGAATATATATGTAGATGTAGATGTAGATGTAGATGTAATAAGAGATGATGAAGCAGTTCCAACGGATCTTAGAGGGTTCAGTAAGTCACTGGCCAAAAGCGAAGGGGTTTATAGGTTCAAATATAAAAAGGCTCATGTCAGAAGCGAAAATATATGTATGTGGAAGGAGACTGCAGCGGAAAAAATGCAAGGCGATACTGAGAATGGGTGAATAATTATTAATTACAAAAAAGCAAGTAAAGAAATGTACAGAACCTTCTCGCCATAAGGCCTGGTTACACAGTGCGAGCTAGCATGCGAGCTGGCCTAGTCAGTTACTGCAGTGCAGCTACTCGCACCGTGTGACCGCATCGTACGAGTTACTGTCACGTGCGAGTCGGTCAGTAGCTCGCATGCGAGTTACTACAACATTTTTTGATTTTACTCGCCACTCGCCTTCCCCCACCACGCTACCAGCAGTAGCTCGCGTGCGACTCGGACGTCAACTTGCACGGTTTTTGCGAAATGACAGTAGCTCGTAAGCCCGGGACCACGCCAGGTGCATTATTCGTTGTTTTTGTTTTTCCAGTAGTGGTTAAAAACAAACAAAATGGTGGATAGATGGACTTCCAAACAAAATATAAATTTTGTGGAGCATTACAACGACCAAACCAACTTATGGAATTGTTACGATCCTAATTATAAGAATAGTAATTTGCGTAAAACCTCGCTTGAACACATTTGCGTGGAATTCGGTTCACAAGACACGAATGAAGTAACAAAAAGGATAAAAAAAATTACGTTATACGTATAATCAGGAGTTACTGAAAATTGAGAAAAGCAAAAAAGTGGACGTGGCACTGATGAGCTCTATAAACCATCCATCAAATGGTTCTATGCTATAGATTACATTACGAAAATAATTAATCTAAAAGAAAAACAAACAACAAGTAATCTGGTAAGAATTTCATTATTATAATGTATTTATATTATAATCACACAATCATATTATTTTGCCAAGTAACCACTCCCTCGGCAATGAAGTAATTTTTCTCGCATTTTCTCTGCTGTTGCTTTCGATCTATTATTGATCCGCGAGCAATGGATGCTTTATAATTCATGAATTTCTGACCTCCACTTCCAAAAATTGATTTGAAAGTTCATGATGTCTTCATAATCTGTCATTCCTGGTGGTGTATAGGTTCTTGATGCAGTGACACGTAACCAATTGTGTAACGTACATGCACATAAGAAGATCTTTATCGCAGTGTGCTCTTTAACTTGAACTGGTTTTCCCAACACGCGAGAACGAGATGCTAGGATGCCAAACCCATTCTCAACGATTTTTGTTGCTCTGCTCAATCTATAATTATAAATCTTTTCTTTGTTAGTTGGTGTATGTTTGTAGGCTTTAGTAAGTACGGGGATCTTCATTATATAGTTCTTTAAATATTATCTGCGTTGCCTCTTTCCTGTGCATCCAATTCTTGACCCATATCGTTCTGTTTTTCTTCTTTTTTTGCACAGCACTTTCAGTATTTCACCGCATTTTTGTAACTGCTTTTATTACGTTATGAACTGTGATCAGTCGTGTATTTTGCGACAACATTGCGCGAGACCTATGAATAGCGACTGTCATGCGAGTACACACGTGCAGTAGCTGTCTAGTTTCACGCCAGCAGCTCTCACTTGTGTGACCGGGCGAGACGAGTCGAGCTACTGTCATGCGAGTGGACAGGGGCAGTAGCTGTCCACTGCCAGGTCAGCAACTCGTACTGTGTAACCTCGCCCATAAAGGGGAGGCAAGAAGGCTAAGTAAGACAATAAGTGGACGCAACAGCGTTAAGAGACATTAAGACAATCGGAAACACTTGAAACAACTAAACAACAAATTAATAGCAGGAAAGAGGGAAGGTAGAAACGGGTTTATGAAGAATATTAATAGGGAACCACTGAATAATGCATCTAGAAATTTATGTGACTGTATTTAAAAAACTGCGAGGAGTGAGAATATGTAGACAATTGCAAATAATGATAGAGTGGAAGTTACTGAGAAATCTAAAAGAAGTTGAGATATTAATTAGTTTTATGATGCTATTGGAAATATCATACGAGGATCGAATGAAAAAATCAGATGAGCAGCTTATTGATATAAATAGTAATGATTAGATCAAAAATCTGGAAATATGTCCTGAGGATAATAGGAGAGTGTTAAGAAACATAAAAAAGTATAATGTTACTACTGATGTATTAATGATGGCGGGCTACGATATTCAACGTCATTCTGAAATGTTATCTCGTAGATTGAGTCCGGAGATTTGCTACTTACTTTAATATTGAAAAAGTGGCACAGTAGTGTCGGGCCATAAAGAAGGGGAGCTGAAAATTAAGGGCCCATAACTTGAACTGCAGTTACCGTGGCCGAGAGGCGACAGATACGTTATTCTGTGCCTGACGACAGGCCACAGATTTTTCGCGCTGTTTAATCTGTTTTGGACTGTCAGGAAAATGGACAACAAACTGCAATTTATTTCCTCATTTATTGAATTATATCGGCAATTTCCATGTTTGTGGAAGGTAAAGGATCAGTCTAATGCAAATAAAAAAAAAGACCCTGATGCTTCAGAAATGTTACAATTTTTGATATTTAAAAAATGCAGTAACTAACCGTACATGGAATTAAACGTATTCTGTCTATATTTTGATTATAAGTTACATTATCTATATATTTCTATCGTTTCCGTGGTTTATTATAATATAAAAAGTTGCTGAACAATAAACAAAATAAAAATTATTTTTACCTGATGTAAAAATCCTTGAGAGTCTGGTAAATAAATTTGGCAGTTTCTGGTATTATCATACCAAGTGCTAGTGGTGAAATTCTTGAAGGGAACTAAATCTTCAAAACTCTGACCCGTAGCCAAAAATCTCAACGTGACAGTCAGTCTTTCTTCTGCAGTAATTGCTTGGCGCATTGGGGTGTCCGCTTTTGTGATGAATGGACTAACTAAAATTAAAAGTTCATTGAAATTTTCGTCACTCATTCTTAAGTAATTAAGTCATCAGTATGTGATTGTAGTAGTTCACGCAACAAAGTCATGTGGGAACGATCACTCCTTTCTTGCAACCACTATTTCATCCAAAACCTCTTTTTGCGTCCCGGTGTTGCAAGTAATAAAATAACATATTATTCAAGATCGCAATCGCACAAACGTTTTCTTCGTAATAAAATGTGACCCATTATGAATTATGTTAATGAAACAGTGAATTTGAAACATCCGCGCGAGTTGATCGATTTCGAACCACAGTCTGCTGGACTGAAGTTCACAAGCTTCAGTCCACTGGCCTGAAGTTCACAAACTATAGTGAGTGGGCAGCAGCACAGTCCATGGCGTGTACAGACCACTGCCTACAGGCAGTTGTCGTTTATGTGTGTTGTGCTTTGAGAGTTCAGCCTACAGTTCTTCATCACAGGCATTGGCCTGCAGTTCGTCTGCAAGAGTGTGGGGCGCTTTACAAACCCTGAATTAATTCCCATAGGATTGGTCCGATACTACGCCACCATATTTAAGAAGTGTTAAGGACCAAGATTTCGTATCTCAGTTCCCTCACTTCCCTGTCATATCCCATCATCACCCTTTCGATAAAATGAAGGATTTTGAAACCTCCCCGCAGCACTTTTCCTGCATGTCCTACCCAATTGAGTTTCCTATCAATGTTATAACACTATCACACTTGCGAGTGCTTCCTAATTTGTGATGTCTGTCAAACTCGCCTGCTCGGAGGCTTCTGCCTATTATTCATCAATTAATGGGTGATAAGACAAGCTACTTGATGCTCTTGGGGTTGTAAATGGCATTTAGACCGATGGGTGAGCGGTAACCCTTGGGATGAAGTGATTCAAATCCCCGTCCGGCCATACTGATTTCGGTTTTCCACGGTTTCCCTATATCACTCCAGGCGGAAGTTGGAATAGTTCTTTCAAAAGCACATGGCCGAATTATTTCTGGCTCTTGTTCCCATTCCCATTCCTCTTCCACCTTTAATGATCTCGACATCGACGAGGTCTAAGTCCTGGAGAGAGAAAATGGAAATGGCCCCTGATGTCAATCACAAATAATTTGCAACATGCTGCTGCAGAAAGGAATTAAATACCGCTGTATATATGACAAAAATTGCAACCCAAAGAAATGTAATGGTTCAAAATTGTGCTGGTAGTGTTCGTTCAGATTACAATAGTCTCGAGGTCAAACTGGTCTGACAGAGCGTAGTGGGTGAGCTGTAATATTCTGGCCCCGCAATCGAGTGGACGTGGGTTCGAATCTCCGTCCAACCATCCAAATTAGAGTTTTCCGAATTTACGCCAGGCAAATGCCTCCAATACTTTCACACCTCTAATGACCTTGGCGTTGACGAGGTTAAAGCCATCAACAAACAAAATAGAGAGACCTTACTTGGATCTCAATAGTCAGAAGAAACAAATTTCTTCTAGGCAGAGTAAAGTTTTAATTATTTCTGACAGTTTGGTGGAAAATATAGAGATCTAAACATAGTGACGCCACAGTGAGAGTTGTAGGTTTTATCGTGAGGGGGTCCATTACTTTACTGTAGGTTTTTTTAATATTAACTTGGTTATTGATTTTAATTATGAAATTAATTTTTAGGTAGCAAGGATCCTGATTGCTGTTGATGAAAGACATACAATGTTTAATTTATTGTTTTCCTATGGCTTGTACATAGCCAGATACATTTAACGTTACGTTAGACATTATGTGTACCTGCAAGCAAAAGTACTATCCGGCTTTACAATCTGCCTGAAGATAGCAAACATAAACTGAATGTTAAATATTTCATTTATAAAATTAAGAGCATCATAACATCGTGGCCACAAGCCAACAATTAAATGTTACATGAATGGTGGATAAAATCCATTGGGCGCCGTATTGAATTAAGAAGGATGAACAATTTTAAGGCTCAAACTGAATTTACAAGGAGCTTTAAAGTTCATGAGGTTATTTCCAGCTAGCTTTTAAATGGAGTTGAGCAGAGATCCTGTCTCATTGGTCGATTACGGATCCTTCAAAGTCTTTCCAAACCATGAAACAATGATGGGCGATGGAACACATTACCAAAATCACCGGCAACAGCAGCAGCGGCGTGCGGCGTTAGTCTGTCAGTTGTACCATCCGTGTATGGACTGCATCAATCGATCAGCCTGTGATCGAAGCCAGAGCCCACCAGTACAGTACCGCTCCACACCGTGAAGTCTGGACTCGGCGACCGCTGACCACAGAGTGACCAAGTATGGCCGCTTCTTCTCCCTCTTCCGAAACTCCTTCCCGAGGTTTCGTTTCATGGAAAAAGAAGCCACGAATTAAAATTTGTAGACACCATATATGATACGGCATTGGTTGTCTAACTTCTTCCCAAAACCACGTGAGGCTCTAAGTCAATCTTATTTGCCCTTGCCTTTCCCGCGCGTCGCTCACCCCTTCCGCCGTTCAGGTATCCTTACGTAGGGTTCAACGCACTGACCTTGACGACTAGCGGTTCCCATCCGCTGTGGCCGTGCGAACAATAGCTCGTGTTAGCCCACGTTTTCTGGAAATTTCTATAGGAAATACCGTTGTCAGCTTTAAAATCTCTCCTGCTCCGTCAACTAGTAACCTCTTTATTCAGATAAATTGTTAATAAATTAAGGCAGCCTAGGATATCAATTACTTTGATCAGATAATTAATTTACTAAATATTCATAAATATCAAATTAACCTGAATATAAAAATTTAAATACTAATATTTGTATATTTGTAGTACGCCCCAATTCTGCGTGCTACAAGGTTTAATCGGAATGGGATGCTACTGCAGTGACGGATCCAAAAGTATATAGGTCCACCCCGACATCGTAATTTTAGAGACTTCTTTTTAGCTCTACTGATCTTTTAAGGGCGGGATGACTATGAAGTCTATCCTTGCCCGGCTGAAGCCTCCCCCCCCTCCCCCAAACGACCAAACGAAATACGCTCAAGCTCCTCCCAAACCAAAATCCTGGGTCCGCCACTATCATACTATGCAACAGTGCGGTCCAGAGAAATCCATTATAGAGGGTTGATTTAGAAGGGACCGCCGTAAAGCAATAAGCGAAACTGTCAAAGAACTCAATTCTTCTACCAGCCAAAATCAGACCGAAACTTAACGGAAAGTTAGCCGAAGTCGCTTCTCTCAATTCAAGCAGAGAGAATAAATAATTGGCCAAGCCATTCGCAGGAGAGCTGCTTTAATTTTGAGATAGTTATTTTGTCAATGATGTTAATTAAAAGCAAATAACAAACAGGGAAGATTGCTCGCTATTAATAGCGTATATTCTTAAAACAGAGAATTGTTTACAACATTATAAAGTGTTAAGTCTTAAATGAAACTAAAATTATTATTTCAGCAATGTTTTTAATAAGTCTGCTTCACTGTTATCCTTCTGGTCTCGCGATGAAATCCTTCATATCATCTTCTGAACCGAAAATAGTATTGTGAAACTAGTTGGCATCATGATCAGTACTAAGTGAAAAATTGAAAAAGAAAAGCATACTTTATGGTAGCGTACCTGGACAAATGGAATATTATATTCCAGAGCACTTTCTTTTTCCTCCGTAGGCCCATATCAAATTATTTCGCAAAGTTGTTTAATAATGTGCAGAGAACAACCGCGTGATGACAAATACAGCAGGAAAGACAACGTAAATGGTACAGAAGGATAGTTTCTGGAGAGAAATTCTTAAAAGAATGACAATGTTCTATTTCACTAGGATTTTAAAGAGACAGATATAAAATTAGCATTGAGCCTAGTTGCTAAGCGATTTTAAGTCCCGGTTTTATATTCGGGAGGACGTGTAACTGATCCGCGATCCGGTAATCCAAATTTCGGTTTTCAAAAATGTGGGAATGCTTACTTGCATACGCCACAGATGAATTCTTTCCATTTCCGTAATCCCCCGTTCTCTCCCTCTCTAATGATGTCTGCGAACTTAAAACGAGTAACAAAAATTCAACAGTTCCAATGTTTCCTCCAAAATTACCGAGCAGGTGGTGTAACGGTTAGCGTTCTCGCCTCGCATTCGGGAGGACGGCGGTTCGAATCCCCGTCCGGGCATCCAGATTTGGGTTATCCATGGTTTCCCCAAATCACTCTAGGCAAATGCCGGGATGCTTCCTTCAAAAGGCCATGGCCGAATTCCTTCCCATTCCTTGCCCCCATCCTTGCCCCCCATCCTTTCCCGTCTCTAAAAGACCTCGATGTTAAAAAAGAGACGTAAAGCAGTTAAAAAAAAAAAAATCCTCCAAAATTGGGAACAATGACTTCATTGTACTTACTGGCATTCAGTACATACTGTTACATAACTAATGTTTAGATCTTAGAAAACATGCTATGTTGTCTGCATTTCTAAACCACATGCACTTTAGGATACTGATTTAATTAGAATTAATTTGTGCTTTTAAAATATTAAGGTACTGATGGATTCATACGAAATGGTGTTCTTAATGGATCAAAAAATAGGTATTAATTCGAGTGTGTTCTGGTGGTCTAGTTTTTCTTCGTTAAGTTTGTGATGGATATTGGTCAGGTGGAACACCGTTTCAGAATAAAATTCTGTATTACATAATTTTTCTATATGTGTAAGATTTGTTTGCAGCTTCCGCAAAGATATACATCTTCTGTTTGCCAACGCTATTGGTGCAACTGTTTCGTTATAAAATAAATTATTTTCATAATCAGTTTCCAATGTTGCGGCGGCGCGTCAGAAAGTCAAAGTATGATTCGCTGACTTTGAGATTGCTTACTGGCTTGTCATAATCGTGTTAAACTTAAAAAAGCTGACAAGTATTCTTTTCACGAAGTTACAGACTGAGTGGAGAAACACGTAGGTGATTGTTGCAGTTTTTTTCACTATATAGATAAACAGGAATTAGGAGTTGTGCATGGAACGGAAAAGATGTCTTCGGGCACAAGCTGGCACTCAATTTCATATATAGAGGAGTGGAAAAATTTTCTTTTACATGTAAGGTAGTCAGCGATTGTGTGGTGAACGAGCGAACTTCTCTCCCCCCCCCCCCCCCCCCCCCTTTCGTGAGAAACATATGAATTGTGGGTAAACCTCGTAGTCATGTGAGTAGTAGTGGTTGTAAATAATAATCCCAGTAAAGATAATTACATATGTACACTTTATTACATTAGTTATGTACATTAATTACACGCATTATTCCCTTTACTCTTTCCTGGACTATAACTCCCATTGCTTGATCCCTTTTAAATGCCTTTCACATTACTTAAATTTCATCGGCTCTCTACCACCTGTTATAATGGCTGCTGAAGTCATCGATGGCTCTCCTGCAGCTGTGGTGCGTCTCGCTACATCATTCCATAGCTCCGTAGCTCCAAGGCTCTATAGCTGCCCAAGAAACCCTCCTTCTGCAATCGCCCAGATTCGACCGACCAGAAACGACCTCTCTCTGCTCGTGCTTCCCAGTTTCGATCAGTTCTCCCTGGCCATTAACGATAATTCCTTCCCTACCATCTTCCTATCCATGACGTCTTGCTTAATTCTGCTGACTATCTGATCCATTTTGATGTCAATGCTGTCTGTGTGCTTGCATTCCAGAGCATCCAACTGTTTTGAGTCTCTATTGTAACTGCCCTGATTTCAACCGTTGCTACATGCAATCAACTTTCGCCCAACTTTAGTAACTATAGCCCAAAATTCCTTGGCCGTCCACTACATAAATTACTAACTGAACTGGTGAATAAGTTACCAAACATGCTGATGAAGTTTAAGTTCAAAATCTAAATTGCAGCAGTAGATGTTTGGGGGAACTTCCACTCGAAGTAGATAAGATGTTAATCATAATAATAATAACAATCATCAGATAGAGAAGAACCCGCCAGTGTTGCTAAGTGCATTAACGGCTGGTAGGCGGGGACCAGGACTCGCACCTCCTGATTACGGTTCCCTCAATCTCCTGGATGAATGCTGGGACGGCCCCTATCTGCGACTCATAAACTATACATTTCACAAACAAACAAAACACACTTATCGACAGAACACGAAAAGTTACACGTTTCGCAGACAAATGGCGACACAAACATCCTGTCTGTAGGTTAAGTACGCTGACTAATAAACACTGTTTGAATTCGGGAAGGACACAAGTTCCTCTCTCCTTTCGTTACTCACACTGGCTACCTGTGTAAAACAGGGGGTCAAGTGGCACGAGAGCCGTAACTGGCCGGATCGAGAAAAATAAATAAATGCAAGGGTAAACAGATTACCAGAGATAACGCTACCGCAGTCGCATTTAAATTCAATTAAAACTGTTTCTATATATCAAGTTTCATGTAACCATGTTTTGAATCTGACTGAAAATAATGTTAGGGTCTGTCTCCATGTTAGTTAGCAATAACAGTTGTGTTTACAAATTATGAATACTTAGCACTGAGAAAAAAAAAAAAGTTATCACCGCTTACCAATTCTCATTTTAATTAAATATATTAATTGCGTTGGGGCATAGGTCTTGGTGGCAAATTTGCCTATTCCCCTGTCTTCACACATTCTTGCAGTATTGTAACCTGAATTAAGTTTTCGTGAAACCTTTTCCACTTAACATTCTTGACGTGTTTTTGTTCTGGCTGTGTTGCAGCAGGGCCCGGCCGCTGTTATGCAGCTGCCAGGGCGTCGTTCCTGCTTGGTTATCCTCGTCATAGTATCTCTGGTCTTAATGGCGACACTCTCCACCCTGCAAGGATACTGGGAAGACATCGTAGTACTAGTGGTAAGTACTTCACCGCATAGTTTTCCTCTAAAATAAGGTTTTATACATATTTCCCCGATTATAATTAAAGAAGAAAGTGTTTTGAATTTATTTTTGGGTTTTAAATCCCGTCGATATAGACGTTATTAGAGGAGGGAAATGAGTGGAGGCTAGGAACGGGAAGGAATTCGGCCATGTGTTTTGAAGGAACCATGTTGGCATTCATCTGGAGTGATTTGAGGAAACCACGGAAAATCTAAATCTAGATGCCCGGACGATGATGCGAACCCAAACCCGGCCGGCCTCGGTAGCGTAGGGGCTAGAGTGCTAGCTCCACGTTCCGAAGGTCACCGGTTCGAATCCGGCCGCGGGCATGGATGTTAAGTGTTGTGTGTCTGTGTGAATGTCCTGTCCGACCTATGGTGTCCATACATAGAAAGATACGATGTACACTGGATGACTAATTGTTCACTGGAAGCTAAAATATGATCACATTGAGCTGGCTAAATGGCCTTAGCCGCCGAAAGCCAATAAAAAAAATAAAAAATAAAAACCCACACCCTGCCGGATGGGAGGCCAGAGCGTTACCGTTCACCCACCACGCTCGGTTTGAATTTATTGTACGTTTTCAGAATTTTAGGAGGTATGTTTGGGGCACAGGAGAAACTGGATAAAATACCCTACTCGACGAGTTAAAAAAAATCGAGAGTCACGAAAACAGCATTATCCATAAAAATTTCCTTAAAGTCGTCTTCCCTTTTGGGCTGAGGTGGGGTCAATTGACAAAGATGAACGTCCTGACCCGATGACCCCAACATCAACGAGCGCTCCGCGGTAGCCGCCTCAACCTAGGCGACAGTTAATTTCTTGTGGTCATAGTTCACAGATGCGTGGTCCGATCGCGGTATCAATCTTCTGATAAAATATTTAGCCTGTATCATGTTTTTGTCAATATTTGGACTGCATAGAAAAAAATCGGACAAAATGTCGCTACATGCGAAGAAAATAAAAACAAAAATCAAAGAATTAAAAGTTGTCAGCCCAAAACGTTAGGAATCCAGAAAGATATCGCTGTACTTCTGTCCGAAGAGCTGAAGCCTAGAACATATAGACTAGTGGTTCCAAACGGGATCGGTAAAGCTCAATGATGGGCCCTGAAGATATCGTTGGAGGTGTTTTAAGGTCCAAAACCAACCGACGCACCCCTCGCAAGAACGTGCTGAAAGGTTTAATTATTATTAAAAATCATGGCATACATATTTCAACATGTAGTTTCAATTGCCTTTTATGCATAAATAGGTATTGATAAACTCTACAGCAGAGTCCCGGTAATCCGAACGTTCGGTTGAAAGACTTAAAACACAGTTCATACTGTATTTAATTGTGCGGTTAACTGCTGTACATACACAAAATTTTAATTTACACAGTACAGTACACATGTATTAGAAAAATTAGCAAGAAAACATTAAGTTTAAACAGTGCATAACAATGAAAGAAAAACTGTCAAACTTACGATAATAGTTGCAATGTTTACAAGCGCCCATTTTATTCCTACTTTTTAGAAGACAAAAACTCAGTCATTGTTATCTGGCGTGATGAAGAAAAATTAAGTTGCCTTCAGTACGCTTCGACGAGTGAAGAACTGGCTCAGGAGCACTTTGTGAGAGGAAAGATTGACTGGATTATGCCTGATGAGTGTGCATCGAAATTTCACGAAAGAACATTGTGAGATACTGAGAAACAAAGTTATTCAAAAAATTTCTAAGAATCCGAGACGATTAATGTTTACATAAACTATAACTGAGTTACGATCTTAGTTTACTACATAGTAGGTCCTTAGATTAAGTAGTTGGATTACTATATTGATCAATAATAAAAATAGTTTCCTCAATAGGTTTGAGTTTCATTTTGTAAGAAATTGTCATGTTTAAGTCCCCCACCCCACTTCATCGAAACCAATATGATTTGCCCCCCCCCCCCCCAGCTCAAATCTTGCACCCTTCTAGTTCTGATGCTGGATACGCCCTTGAATGATGCAAAGTTGCATACAATATAACTGTCAAGCGTGCCAGTGATTGATAGCTAACATTAACTGAGCAATTTGGAAGCCGGCTAACAGTGCACTGACCTCGAACAGTTCAAACGTCTCAACATCAAAGGGAGAGAGTGAGAGTGAGCCACTCTCCGCCCACTTGTTCCAAATTGTTACCATGGTATACCTACTTATATGCTTGGTATACTTCATTCTAGAAACTGTTCACTGTAATTCCGGCTAATCCGAACAAATCGGTAATCCGAACAAGGCCCGGTACCAATTACTTCGGATTAGCGGGACTCTACAGTAACATTGTCTGTAAAATATCAGAGGAAGTGAAGAGTTCTGTAACAGTGGGTTACATTTATTAATTGCAAGAACGGGTGCCTGTATATTTTTTCTGTAAAGGGAATAACTTTTTTCTCCAAAAGGGGTTAATACGCAAAGAACCCATGATATAGACCTGTGCTTCTCTACCTGTGGTCTGTGAATTACAAATTAAATTCTAATTGTATTAAAGAGACCGTAACAAACAAGTAGATTACAGTGTCCCATAACTGTAAAATTTCAAAACACAATTTTATATTAATATGTTATGCAATAACTCCCAAAGGTTTATACGTAATATAGACATTCGCAAAAAAATTAAGCTCATACAAGTTAGTGGTCCATAGCGTTAGTTTTGACATTTTACTAGTCCTCTGGCTGATAACATTCTAATGTGCTGTGATTGTGTTTGTACAAAATCCTTTCAGTGGATCACTTATTGGAATGAAATCTTTTGCTGTGAGCAGTGGTGGCGAGGCAAGACCTAAATTTGCTGTGGGCAAGATGATTTTGCGATTGCCCTCTGGTGGCTCAAGAGGACCGAATTTAGAAAGAGTTATTTTTTTGAACAGTTCAAATTTTATTCATAAATGCAATAATCTTTACTGCAACTTAAGTTATCATGTAATAGCGAACTATAAAGAATTAAAGAAATTTCCTGTTTTTAGTCTTACTGAATTCCAAAGTTACTATATCATTAATCATGCTGCAATTGATAGAACTGCTGAAAATCTTTGCTGACCCAATGAAGTTAGCAAATATTTTTTTTTTTTATTAATTTTAAGATGCTCCTTTTAGTGGAGAATGGTATTGTTAAGAAAATTCTAATGACAATATAAACATTTGTGTAAATTTCTTTTTGTTATTTTCTGTTATGTTTAGCAACTTCAAAAAAATTGGGATCATTATTTGTAATTCTTCATATAATTTTAAGGTTGGAAATCATTGCTCTCACCACTCACAGGACTGTGTGCATATCACGGTAGGTTTTTTTTAAAAAATATGCTATTTTGGAATATTTTTTAACTTGCTTAGATCATAAAGAAAATCGAAATTTTCATATTGCTCACAATGGAATGAATCATGGTGTTAATTTTTTTTTTTCCCGAACTGACTTTGGAATACTGTTTATGTTAATCACTGCTTTCATAATCGAATGTCCTTTTGTTTTTGGCTGCCCTTTATGTACAAAGTTTGTAGTGTACCCGGGAGATCAAAACTGCTTTTTTCAATAAATTGGCGAGTGTCAGATAAGCACTGTTCAAATGCAGATTGTCGATATTCCTTTATCCAATTCCAAAATTATTGCAAATGTTCAAGAGCAATGCTGCAATGGACTTGTATATATTGCCATAATTTGATTAGGACATTAACACGTGATAATAACTCATACCATAAATATGATGATATGTTAAATTCTAAGCTGAGCAATTCGGTTAAAATCTAATCACAAAGAGTGTCCGAATCTTCTGTGAGTTTTTTTTTTTTTTTTAGCTTATTGTAGACCCTCAAGATGAAGTCCATATACTGATATTTTTTGAGAAATTATTTCTTTAAATAAACTTCATGGGTTTCAAATGAAAGATGGCTACCTGTCAACTTGCAAAATGTTTGAATTTTTCTTTTCATTCTGTGATTTTTGGAAACTCTTGCCAAAAAGCCACAATAAAGTAATACCATTTACTCCATTTATTTATGAAAATACTGATTGAAAATTCTATTAAATTTCACACTGATAAGTAGCCTATTAAAGATTACAATGTTTTTTTTTTTTAGTTTATGGTTCTTGAAAAATAACTAAGTTATTTTGACAATTTTGATATTTCAGCAAATAATTTTTCTTGGCAAGGAACTTTATTTATTTAAAATTCCATTAATGAGTTTTAAGTAAAAAAGTTAATTTTATTGAAGACTGACATTAAAGACTGGACAATGACTTTGTGTTAATTAATTTCTTACTATTAATCATATCCCCCAGTGGAACTGTCCCCACACACCTGCTCTTTCAATGTATAAATTTTTTGTATAAGTTATTTCGCAATTTGAGGCAAACTGTTAATCAGCCTTTCAATCATTTATTCCACATGAAATCCTTTCCACTCACTTGGTTCTGAAGTCAAGAGCTACCTTATGGTATCCTCGTCTCTTCCTTCCACTTACTGCTCCTAATTCTTCTCCCAGTATCAATCCATACCTCACCACCAGCATGTCTGATAATCTAGACAAATTCTAAGCTGGTTACCTATAAAAAATGTAAAATTATTATTTTTTGATTAGAGTAGCAAATGTGTTGGTACAATGTTTAAAGTTAAAAATATTTTATTCAATACAGATCATGTTTGGTAACATTTCTAAACACTCTGTTTAGCTTGAATATTTACTTCTTCATAGTACTTTGAATGAAATACCTGTTACTTTGTTATTTGAAATATGACCATACTATTTCAAATAAATATTTGGATAGAGTTTGTGGAATTCTGTACTGAATCTCTTAATATGTGGCTGTGAATCTTTGCTTAAATTTTCTAAGTTTTCATAGTTGTTTTGAGAATTACTTTTAGCATCATATCTTACATCTTCTATAACAGCCTAACATTTTTATAATAAGCATTGACAGTTGGGGATGAATAGATTTCATTGCGGGGGTTAGATGTAGTTAAATGTGTTTTAGAGTAATAACAACTCGTGAATCTGTAACTCTCACAATAGTTTTGTGTCTGGAAGGGTACACTGTAATAACTGTGGAAATTAATTTTTGAAGGCACCAGATGCGGCAGCTGGATGCCTGGAAGGCATTGTGACCGTGTTGGCAGGTGGCAGGCTAGGCAACCTAGCATTTGAATACGCAGCTGCATGGGCTGTCGCAAGGAACTTGGGGTTCCGTTTTGCAGTCCCTAGAGACATCCTCAATCCTCTCTCAGAGGTGTTCTCTAATCTTAGTGCAGAAGCTTTGGAACCATTGTTTCACAAGTACCCTGCCTGCGAGGGCCTGTCTGAGAAGAGAATAATTGGCAAGGATTACTGGCCTACAAGTAGCATGCCTGTTGAGGTGATTGCCAAATGGGCCAGTGAAAATAGACGGCCTCTTGTCCTCTCGTGAGTATAACCAATTTTATAACATTATGTTTATTCTGTATTTCATGTGATTAGCTTCACAGGTAAGGTGTTAAAGATTGTTAAAAATATCCAGCAAAATCTTGATATATTTCAAGATTATGCACAAAATGCCAATTCAAACATAAGATGTGTGACATAAACCAAACAAACAAAAAACAATTGGTCATGAGTGTAAAGTAAGCACATTAGTGCCCCACACATCAAATTCATTTCAGCAACTGCAGAAAGCACCCACCAGCATCACAGTGTGTGTTGAGGTGAGGGAGCTACAGCAGGACTGAGTTCAAATTCTGGGCCTAGCATCCCAGCCATATTGATTGCAGTGTTCAGGCAGTTTACCGTGATCACCTACACGAATGTCAGTATGGTCACCAATTTTTTCCACATAAACTACACATTTTACAAATAAAAACACATGTAACACACAGAACACAAGTTAAATATTTCATCCATTCCTCCATCAAAACTATAGTAGACCTGGTAAGATGGTACCTTGATTTCAAGTAAGCACAACCTTGGATGACATACAGAAAATTGGAAATGTTCATGGTGATAATATAATGTAAAAATAAGGACGGATATGGAAAATAACTTGAGGGACAGGCAATTAATAAATATATATTTTTCAATATACTTGTGAATAATCTTACTCGTGTTGGAAGAGAGAGATGTGGCAAGGGGAAAGATGTGTACACATACAGACCTGCCACGTGAATCTTCACTGAAGTATTGTAAAGTGTGCTCATATTTTTGTATTTGTATGGCCCTCCTGCCTTCATACATGGTAAGTGAGGGATTGTTTTCCCTCTCCATCCTTATTATGATTGTCTAAAGGCAGTTTCACTGTCACAATTATCTAAAAGATAATATAATAATGTTTGGAGAAAGCCATACAGAAAATTATATGGCTAACCAACATCATATTAATGAATGTATTGAAGACATGTCTCAGACTACATAGAATGACAGTTTCCTGGACAAGAATAATGTAAAAAACTAACATAATTATAGAACATGTAGGTCTATTTGATATTTACTAATTTAGTGGTGTGTTATCTATCTGAGGATAGATAGCTCACAGCTAAAATTTTTACAGCCTGTTAACTTGACCTTCATCTGTTATATAGCTTGCTTTCTTAATTATGTCATCATCATTCTGGTTTTAATTCATGTTAACTTGTAATTCTAGTTATGGCATATTTCCTTGTGAATGCTAAACTGAAAAACTTCCTCCCAGTGTTTACAACAACATTATTTGATTCTACTCTGCTAGGCCTGTATCAGAAAAGATTTTCTTTAATTTAATTTAATTTAATTGCAATGCCGCACACGCTCCGGTGGCAATTTCCCTACACACCCAACTTCCCGCTATCCTTCACTCACCTACATTTGCCCTCTACAAATTTTAACTTTAAATTCTTTTAACGTTTTTGGTAGGTTATTCATCATTCCCCTTGGTAACTCATTCCAATCCCTCACTGCCTTACCTAAAAAAGAAAATCTTCCCACACCCTTGTGCCTGAAATCGAGTGCCAGCTGGTGGTCATGGTCATCTTTTCCCTTCCATGAACTACTTTTCATACCTACTGCAATATCTTACCATGCCTCATCGCCAGTATACACCCTGTACACTCCCATTACCCTCCTCAACCTCCTCCTGTCTTGCAATGAATCCCATTCCAGCTCCTTTATCATATCTGTCACTGATTGCATTCTGCGATAATTTCCAGAAACAAATCTAGCAGCCCTTCTTTGTACCTTCTCCAACTCCTGTATTTGATACTCAAAATGTGGGTCCCATACTACACTACCATATTCCAGCAATGGTCTGACCAAAGTTTTGTAACCCAATTCGTTTACTTCTCTCGTCCATCCCCTCATCACTCTCTCCAACAAGATAGTAACTAATTGGTTACAGATTATAGTCAAAGAAATAAGACATTTCAGAAATACAGTAGCACAAAGTGCATTGACATAAAACTTACAAGGTAATCAGACAATATTACAACACTTCCTTCCCGCTTTTGTAGTAATTTATTCATAATGGTATCAGTCATTGACATTGCATTAAAGTAAATTGAAAAAAATAGTGTCGCAACCATAATCCCCATTTTCCTTAGTGACTCTTTAAACTTACTACTTCAGTGATAATGTAGTGCAACCTGTACCACATCACATCTTATATACCACCTTACTGGCTCCATTGCCAGAGTTCTTACATTGGGCTCACCATGAAGCAGTTATCCAACTGAGTGAATGATTGCAGACAAACAGTTTACTCCCAAAGCCTGTACCACCCTATTGCTAATACTGCCAGCTCTTGTTACAATGTTGCTTGGGGTTGTGGAAATTAAGATGATTGCGATCTAAATAAACTTTTAATTCTCAGTATCGGAGAAAATTTTTATTGTTCATTTGATATAGACTCAAAGATTCTCAATCGTTTCCCAGCAATGGCAATATTTACAGACTTTATATAAAAATATACTTTGTAGGTTTTGAAATTCAATTCTTTTTATTTATCTTATATTCTCTCAACAGTTCCTCCGATATCAACAACAATCTTGACCATGTTAAAAATATTCAGACAACATTGTGATTAACAATATTGTGACGTACACTTTTCTTGCAGGATCGATCATTAACTTTCTTTCAGTATCCATCACTCCAAACATATAAATCTCACAATTCAATTAAATCAATTTTACACCCTTCTCTTCTTTCAACCCAAATTCAACAGTATCTTTAGTCCACTCAAAATTGCCCATTTTGTCTTTAGGTAGTACTGTTCATAACGTCCATCTCTATCGACAATTACTATCCTCCAAAGATACTGTACTTTTTGAATGTATGAATCTAAGCAAATTATCTTATCTGCTACTTTTTTTTCCTGATAATCATATACACATTCACATTCTTTGTTATACTTACAAAATCCGATATAATCTTGATATTTAATTTTTTTTCCCTTTCACAAATGAACTACTGTTTCATCAATCACCATTCACTATTATTTAAACCCTTAATATTATGATTATCCTTTGTAAAATTATATTTCCGTCTGAATATGAGGAGCTCTTGCAACAGTCTCTTGCTTATACTATCACAGCTCTCATGATCTCGATAACTGTTTCACAGTTAGAGCCATCAGATTACTCCCCTAAAACACATCCCCAAAAAACTGCGATGTATGAATTAGTCTACCAACACATTCTGGGCCTCAGTTTTACTGTTGGTATACCATTGTGAGAAGGTGACTATTACTTGCAAGTATTGTTAATATATATGCTCATGGCACCAACAATTTTAACACATACCTCACTGTCCACGCCTTCATAGGCCTCTCAGACAAAAGCAGCACCTCGGAACTCTGAAGGTGGGAACTGGCTTATCAGTATCAACTGGGGACCAAACAACCTAATTTAAGATACTACCAATTTTCCTCTCCCCTGTCTCCCATCTCCCTCACCTGCTACCTTTTCCCACAGAACCATTGCGCACCAGAGCCTATCTTTTTGTAGTGTGTAACTTCAAAATTGGCTTAATTTTAAATTTCCAAATATTTTTATTTCACATATTTCTTTGTTTTTTACACATACATACATGGTACAAAAGACAGTTGAAGACCATCAGCTGACATCTACCGCACTTCCGCACCTTGCTCCTATGGACAGTTTTATTATGTTTTATTATTATTATTATTTTCTGGTTTATGCCTTTTACCTCCATCCTCCCTTCCCACCATGTTGTCCTCCCCCCCCCCCCCTTACCCGCCTTGTTGGCTAACTCAGTTGGCTGCCAGCCTCCAACGTGCAGCTACTTCACTCTACTACTGAAGAAGGGCTATAGTATCAAAAATTTTGCTTTACGTGTGTACGTGTTTTTTCCATTTCTCAATGCCGCAGGAACTCTCTTCTATGGTAAGCAGTGGTTTACCTCCTATCCAAATGTTATATATATGTCTTTTCATACTGCTTGCCCTCCCACCTTCAGTGTTGGTGAGTGAATAATATATTCTACTTTACTTTCTGTGTATATATATATATATATAAATTTCAAAACTCAAGGTAGCTGAGGCTGCTTGTACTATACAAGATTCTACAAGGTTGGCCTAAATGATTCATTGGGTTTCAATATACTGTGTATTAAAAAGTATATAACCTACAAAGATGAGTGATACATGAAAAGATAATAAACTCGCCAACTTTCTGGTACATACGATAAATGATCAATGTGTGCACCCTTAGTCATTCATCACACATCCAAACAGTTATCCAGTTACATCCCACGTTTATATCAATGTCCGTCACTGTAGCAGTGATCTGTTCCTGTAATTCTTGCATTTTTGTGGTATTGGAGGTACATAAACATTTTCCTTCACATAATCCCACAAGAAGAAATCATATAGGGTCAGATCTGGTGACCCTGGGGGCCATGACAACAGAGGAACGTCAATCAGATCAGTCTACCTCATCCAGCAATGTAGAAGTTCTCTGTTGAAAAAGTCACAGACATTTGTACTCAAGTGAGGTGGAGCCCAGTTGTGGAAACAACCACACCTGCAACATATCCAGGTAAATCGATCCTGTCGTTGTCTGCTCGATGAAGGAAAAGGATCCATAAAGATTTCTCTTTTATATGACTCAAAAGACAATCACTTTTGGTGAATCCTTTTACAGCTCTACAAAGGTATGCGGCAATTAGGTTCCCCGCACTCTTGTATTTTGACGATTCATCTTTCCAGACAGATGAAAAGTCGCCTCAGTTCTGAATACAAAATCCCCTCCAAGTCCTCATCATTTTCTACAGATTCCAGTATTCAGATACAAAAATCAAAATGGTGGCAATAATCATCTGGGGTCAGGTGTTATATCAATTGCACATGGTAAGGTTTGAAATAAAAATGCTGATACAAAACATTCCACACTGTTTCCTGCAAAATGCCCAGTTCAAAGCTGGCACGAATGGCTCACATTTGTGGACTGCACATGTAACTCTGTCTCACATGCTCACAGATTCCTCTGATACACATGGTCATCACATGCTGGTCTGTTTACACAGACAAGCAGTGATATGAAACTGACAAAACAAATGTAAAATCCTCTGGTGCAGCTTTTCCGTATTTTCACTCTACATGCTGCACATTCATTCGTAACTGATGAACTTTTTGCGTATTCTAACACACAAAAACTCTTCATTTATTTTCCCGGCATCTTGTAAACTGCTGCTGTCTAATGTGCCTTACAGACACCAAGTTGATTTTTGAACTTGGGGAGTTGATGTATCTTATCATGTATCACTCATCTTTATAGGTCGTATACTTTTCGGTACACAGTGTTTTAGAACCCAGTGAATCATTTAGGCTAATCCTGTATTATGTTAAATATTTTCCTGGTTGCATTATTGTTTGTTTAAGTTTACCCTTCATAAATTGGCAAACCATACTTCCTTATATCCATTCTGTACCACACTGACTGATACCATATAACCTCTAAGAGTATATTTGAGATCTTTTTCAAACATCCTTCTGTGAAAATCAAGATAACTACATTTAATGCATAATTCTAATTTGAAAATAATTGCACTATAATTACTGTTATGGTCTCTCTCTCTCTCTCTCTCTCTCTCACACACACACACACACACACACACACACACACACCATGATAAAAACTGTTGAAGTAGTAAGGTGCTATAAAAGGAGGTGAATTGAAACCTGAAATTTTGTAGAGATTTAGTATTTCCTGTTATATGCCAAAAATAGTAACAAATTCACAAGCATATAACTGCTGCTACAAATTTCAAATACTTCATAGAAAATTTCATCATACCAGAAAGTATATTATTTGATTAATGGGCTACATCCCCTGCCAAAAAATATGTCCCATCTTGTGAAAAATATACAGATGAGCTTATATCTGAGATAAGTGCTCAATATAATTCATATGTACCTCTTGTAGGAAGTACATGGTTATGCCAACCTTTGTCGCTGCTGCTCGAAATGACCTCCGACAAGAGTTCTCATTCCGTCCAGAGGTACAACATGAGGTGATCACTAAGCTGGAAAATATCACTAATAATGTAGCCAAGCAGGCATCATGCATAAAGACTGAGGTGAGTAATAATAGGTCCAGAACCAAACAGCACAATCTTATAGTAGTTACAGATATATATTCTTAATTGCAAAGCTATGTTTAATGTGTTTCTTATCTACTAAACACAACCCAACATTAATTCTTCCCCAACTTTTTTTTACATTTCTTTCCTCAGATTTTCTTCTGTTTATTGATTGTAAATTTATGTTAAAAACTTGCAGATTACCTTTTTTTGTTATGACCCTTTCTTGCATTTTCATACCTCTAGCTTCTGATGAGTATCGTGCATTTTCGTTTACCTGTGGTTTGCTATAAACTAGGTGATAATTGTAATTGCAAACATTTATTCAATTTTGTCAAGTCTGAGAATAGGGATTAGAAAGAGAGAGAAATTGTAAAAATGTTTAGTATAGTACTAATACTATTTTTACTTTTCTATAAACTGTATTAATTATGCCTAATGGTCTCCTAATTGGTAATTTGGGTGATTTAGAGGTGTCCTGCATTTTCATACATGGGAACATTATCACTTCCTTTACAAATTTTACAGTCATACTCATTGCTTTACCTTTCCATATACTGCAAAAAATTCTTCATCCAATACATATACAATTCTCATCAGTTCTTTCCTTATACATATCTAGAACTTTCTTCATGCATCACATTTTTTCTGTTAACTCCTGACCCAGCTGCTTTTTTATATTTGTTATTTGAAGTATTCCACAAATACTTCTAGCTGACTAACTTCACACCACTTCCAACCCCTGAAATTAATAACAACAATGTAAATTCCAGGTGACCCCACTAAATTGTGCAGGCAAGGGCTTTACAAATCCCAATCCCTTTTTCTTCCTCTCACCACATATTAATAAAGGCAGAGGCACAAAAAGTTTTCTTACTACATCACCTATGTGTAGCCGAGTTTATCATCAAAAGATACAGCAAAGTTTTTATACTTCATGCCTTCAACAAGGAATTCTGTCTCCACTGAATACATATATATAATATTTATTTTCAATTTCTATTCCCAATAAGATTATAGTCGTGAGAACGAAGGCTTTCACGGCGTATCGATGAAATATAGTCTTCGCAGGTTTTCCGCCGTATGTTGTTGAAGAGAGACAACAACGAGCTTTCGGCGGCTGGCTCTGCCGCCATCTTCAGGTTAGATGTGTCCTGCAGGGAGTACCAGCGCTGCACTGCGCCGGTACTCCCTGCAGCACACATCTAACCTGAAGATGCCGGCAGAGCCAGCCGCCGAAAGCTCGTTGTTGTCTCTCTTCAACAACATACGGCGGAAAACCCGCGAAGACTATATTTTAAGATTATAGTCTCTTTGGCAGTTATCTTGATTCCATTCTGATTGACTTATCCAATTTACTTTAATTGTTATGAAGTGTATGCTCTGTTGGAACTTTCCCTACACACCCATATTCCCCTTTTTTAAATAATTTTTATCTTGAATTTTTTTCAGTACAATTATCCCAACAGTCTAATTTTTTCCATTGTGCATTGTAAGTTCTTTTACTATTTTTGGGAAAATGTTCAGCACTTTCCTTGGTAATTTAGTCTAATCCTTACCCCTTCACACAAAAAAAAATTACCACTCAATTACGCCTATATGCAAGTGCCACCATGTGACCATGGACATGTCTTCCCTTCCATGCACTATTACTGATTCCTTTATCAATATCCTTCATTCCTTATTCCCAATATATACCTTGTACAGTGACAGCACTCCTGTCACCCTCCCTATCTCTTCCAATGAATTCGGATCCAGTTCCTTTACCATATCTGTTACTGATTATGTTACGCAGTAATTTCCACACAAAAATCTAGCTACTTGTATTATGGTGGTGTAGTTTTGGACACACATTTTGGTTATCAAAAACAGGAGTTGGAAGGTGTGCAAAGAAGAGCAGCTAGATTTATTTGTGGAAATTATCGCAAGACCTAGTCCGTAACTTATGTGATAAAGGAGCTGGAGTGGGAGTCATTGGAGGAAAGGAGGAGAGTGAAGAGAATGTATGGAGCATATGTTGGTGATGGCGCTTGGAGGGATATTGGTCAAAAAATTAGAAATACTGCAATGAAGGGGAAAGGCAACCATGACCACAAGCTTGCACTCGATTTCATGCATAAGGGAGTGGGAAAATTTTTCTTTTGTCGGTAAGGGTGTCAGCGATTAGAACAAATTACCAAGTGTAGTGATGAATACTTTTCCATAAACGCTTAAGGAAATTAAAATTAAAATTTGTAAATCAGAATAGTAAATGGGGGAGGAATTTAAAATTCCAATTATAAAAGGAAATTTAAATATATATATAAAAGGGGTAATTAGATGACTAGGGAAATAGCCACCAGAATGTTGACTCCAACACAATTAAATAAATAACAATAAATAATAATAACCTAATTTTTTTCATTTCATCAACAAAATTTGTTCAAAGAATATTGAACTAGCTTTAATTCTATTGCAAATCATGCTTAAATTCATTTTCTTAAGAATTTCAAGGGTTAAGTAGAGGAATAGAGTGATTTTAAACCGTAATGTATATAAATTTTAGTCACATAATGGAAAAATTTTATTTGTTCATAGAAAACATTGCATTCATTTTCTGAGGTACTTTAAACAATAAGGAACAAAATGAAATAGTTAACTTAGCACATACAACATTGTACAGAAGAGTTGTCAGACTTTGAAAATCAAAATGGACATGGTTTGGGACAAATCTGAAATAAAAAATCCTGAAGTCACAGTTTTAAAGATAGGAGAGTGATTTATGGCTTAAAAGTACAAAAAAAATTATTTACATGTTATGTAAAAGTTTAAGAAGGATAGTTTAAAGTCAAATATTGTTTTTATAGGAAAATGATGATTTTTTCAAAAAACGTGGTTAATACAGACTAAATTCAAAGAAAGGGGACTGTGATCAAATGAAAGAGGTTTTTTTTTCCTGAGCAAGTTTCACTAATTTTTATTTAAATCAATGCAGTACTTTGGCTTAAATCGGAAAAAAAGATAAATACACGGAAATTGATACTTCCAGTGGCAAGAAGTGATCAAACTAAATTTGCGAAGAAAAATATCCAACACTGTGTGAAAACTATTATAGAAACAGTATTGTTGTGGGATAGTATCACTATTCCATAGGAAATTTAACATAGAGTTATTTAACAAACGTTTCAGGTCTGTAGCTTTAATACTTCAGGAGATATCGATGTATTAAATCTCACATTTTTTATTACAGTATGCTAGGGAATAGTGGTTAGGTCTGATTACACATCTAAAGAAAGAGATAATCCTACAGATCATTTTAAAACCAGTTTCAGCTCGATATCTTAAAAACTCTGAATGTGAGAAACATTTCTAAATTCATCTCGAAAATAATTTTTATTCCCAAAATTTTAGAGTTACAAAAAATTTGAACAAGGATTGTTTTTGATGTTTAGATCTTGGACTACACATCATAAAAATTTCAAGTCAGTTGGGAATATAACTATTCCAAAAATATCTGGAAATCCCATGGGAATCTTGGAGGAGGGATGTTTCCCATGCCTCGGTTATAAAAGAACTTCTCGGAGTAAGGGAGGGGTCAGTTCAGTCAGTCTGTTGTGAGCATTTGGACCAGAAGCCACGCTAGCCTTAAGGATGGTTTTGGTGTTATAAGGCACTCTTTAGTTCGCCAAAAGCATTCCCACTAGCCATCCCCAGCAGTAAAATATTCTATAGATCAATTGTGAAGTCGCTTATGCTGGACTTGGAAATTTCGAGAAGAATAATTGTTAACTTGAAGGAATTTACCTGTATTCATTTCCACAGTGAAAACTCATCATTAAAATCATTTTAAAGTGTATTCATTATATCGGGAAAAATTTATTTCAAGAGATAATTCAGTTTATTCGCATTTTGTAACACGCGATCAGAAAAGTAAAAATTTAAGATTCGAGATATCTTTGAATTGAGTAAAGCTACAGCTGAACTTTTATCCACAGTTATAGTAAGCATTGTTCCGGATATTTTGGTAGTAAAATTAAATAATTTGGCAAAGTTTAATTAGCAGTTTTAATTAAGAGAAAAAATGAACTTTTTAACTAAAAGGAATATTAATTTGAAATTTATACCAGGAGATAGCCCAAATTGAGATGATTATGAACATATAATGGTTTTGGTAAAAAGTTTAAGCATTTGTCTTGTAATTAAGTTTGTAGAGATAGATTGTCATTGCTGGTTGATGAATTAAAACAGATAGAACATGATCATAGAAAGTCCCTGTAAAAATTTTAAGTTAAACTATTTAGTACTTTTGGAGATATTAATTAAAGAAAAAGTTCTGATCTCATTGGCTCTGAGAGGTCTATAAAAGATCTTGCAGTGAGCTCAGGCTGTCTCACTCCATGCTAGATTTTCAAAGAAGTAACTTCGTAATATGTAGTCTCATTCTTCTGCCGGAAAGTGATCGCGTAACTTCACGCTAGTTAGCGGGGTGAACTGCTCCCAGCGGTAGCAGTTTCGGCAGATTCCAACATGCCATAGTACTCACTGGTGTTAGGGGTACTTTGTGAGTTTTTGTCTTCTCGTACGAATGTGCTTAATCTGTAATCTTCCATGAAACTGTTGTTTGATTGCTTTATTTACGTATCTGGTACCGACAATGTATGAGTGAACTTTTGCAAGAATATAAGTATTGTGTTACTCTCAAACTGTGTCAAGTGACTTTATTTCAATTACCCTTCGCATTTGGGGTTTAATACGAGTGCGAGACGGCCGACTTCATAATATTTTAGGTACCAGAAGGCTACACATGGTCATGAACTTAAGCTGTTCACAGTTCAAAACCCGTGCAACATCTTGGCCTGACAGTGTGACATATAGGGACGAGTCAGCAGGCGATACGGGAAGTAGTCACTTTCCATCTTTGAAAAAGGGGTTATTGGAGTTGACCTTGTTTCATTCACTGATCCAAACTTGCAATCATTATTTTGGAAAAGAAATACCAATTCATGTAGATTGTTCACAGACTATGTAAAATTTTTCTTAAGAATACAGTGATGTTTAAATTATTTTGAGGCTACAGTGACTTTGTGTTGAACCACCTACCTTTTCTACTTCAGGTTAATAACTAGATGGTGTGACTGCTGGACGTAAGTAAGAATCTACTCCATTAGGCTACATTAATGGTCATAGCTCAGACATAGCTGATTAGCTGTATATAATCAACCCCACTATGCACTATGTCATGACAAGCCCTCCTTTGTAACCCTTCCAACTCTTGTATTTGATACACAAAAGGTAGGTCCCATACTGCATCACCTTATTCAACCAATTGCGCAACCAGACAATCTAAACCAATTCCCTCATTTCTCTAGTATATCCCCTATGAAGAATTTTGGAAACTTTCCCTGTCACTTGCCAATGTATTCTGCCAATTTATCACCAAATGTTTCGCCAAAATATTTACATCTTGGACTTTCAAAAAGAAATTCCTTTCCCACCCTGTGGTTGTAAACAACATTTAGTTTTTATCTCGTACCTAATAAGCTGACTCTTCTTCTTGTCGTTTCCTTCCTTCCATACTAACCTACCCAGCAAGGTATCCTGTGCAGATCACTCTGCAGCTATTCAGTCTTCTTCTTAGATCCTATTCATATGTCAATATATCTCTGGAAATGACTGAGCACAAAATGGCCTCACATTCGGGAGGATATGGGTTTGAATTCTCGTCCAGCCATCCAAATTTGAATTTTCCTTTGTTTTCCTAAATCACCCTAGGCAAATGCTGGGATGGTTCCTTCAAAAGGGCCAAGTCTGCATTCCCTTCCATTCCTTACCATCAATCCTTTCCCACCTCTAATGACCTGGAGGTGTAAAGATGGAAGACAACTTTTTTAAAATTTCCACTTTTGCAGGTAATTTGGCCCATTCACTTCAAGAGGCTGTGCTTACTTTCAAATCAAAGTTCCATCTCCTGGTGGCTTACTAGTCCTGCTGTTGTGTTGATGGAGGGAAGCAGATCTGTCTGTGAATGTGTAAATTTGTGTTCTATACAATTAATGTATTTTTGTGTGTGAGATACGTAGTTTCTAAGGCAGAGATTGGGGTTGTTCCAGCATTTGCCTGATGACTTCAGAAAATCACCTAAAAACTGAAATTGGGCTGGTAAGCAATGATCCAGATTTTAACCTGGTCTCATTGTACCTCCCCAATCCAGTGAAGTAGCATTTTAATGCATTCAGCTAACTGGCAGATCATTGAACCTATTGCACACCATCATGTCACCTGCAAACAACTTAGTTCCTTACTGTAAACCATTAACACAGTCATCGATTAGAATAAAGAATAGCAAAGGTCACAGTACACTACCCTGCAGGACTCCCATTTCCACTTCCATCTCTGTTGATACTGCATTTTATAACCTAACTCTTTGTTTTCTACCTTTTTAAGAATTTATCTACCAGTAAGTCCCTTTTTTTTATCGATGCCAATGGTTTTACCTTATTTAACACCAGGGGCGCCGGCTTTCAGAAAATCTCATGGGTGCTCATACTCCTTTGATGACTCATTAAAAAAAATAGCGACGTGTGTGAAGTAATTTTGACGGGTCTTTGTCCGGGGGGTTACTGAATGGCACGTAGAAACATAGAATGCTTTTTATCATGAAAATGTTTAACGTTACATGCAAAAAAAAAAAAAAAAAAAAAAAAAAAAAACTTCAAAATTCAATGCAAACATAAACGAAGTTGCGGTCACCAGCTAGTCTTCCATAATTGTGAAAATCCGGTTTATAAACGAACAGACAGACAGAGTAGGACAGAAATATTTTGCATTTTCTAAATTATATGCCAGTTCAAAAACGTAATTATTTTCACCAAAATTGATTCAGCGTTTTTGACGTGCTTGAGTAATAAACTTACAGAGTTTTAACTTTATATCAATAGAGGAAAGATATTAATTATTTTTATACTCCTACTGAAACTCATAATTTTATTATTGCATTTGATTTGAATTGCGTCCGCAAGGATTGGCATCGTGATTGAAGTCTCGGGTACAGTTAGTAATTAATATAAACGTGTAGAGAAGAAGGAAGAAAATACCGGTAAAACATGCTAGATTGAATAATAAAGAACGGATACTTATCATAATAATAAAAACTGAAACGATCATATTATTATTAACGGCGTGTAACATAATTTTTACTAGCAGGAGATATTTATTAATACCTACTGAATGTACACAATTGTACAGGGTGTCCACAAATGAATATCGGGGTTTTAATGCTTTATAAGATTTATTACATTATCCTTACAGTTATAAATGATATGTCAAATGAAAGAGCAACTCAAACAGTTTTGTTCGTTGGCACTAGTGCGCATGTGCGTGAAATGTTTCCGCTGCGATCCGCTAGAATGCGGTAGTAGCAAAGATGGCGACTAGTGAAGAGAAAGCGTTTTGTGTTTTACAGTTTGCAAAGACTGAATCTGTAGTTACTGTGCAGCGTGCGTTCCGCATTAAGTTCGGGCGTGATCCTCCAAGTGACAATAACATCCGTAGATGGTATCATCAGTTTGAAGATACAGGCTGCCTTTGTAAAGGGAAGAGCGCGGGACGACCAAGAGTTAGCGAAGAGACTGTTGAGCGAGTGAGAGAGTCGTTCACATCGTAGCCCAAAGAAATCTGTTCGGAAAGGCTAGTCGCGAATTAGAAATTTCTAAGTCGACTGTTTGGAAAGTTTTAAGGAAACGCTTGCAACTACGTCCTTACCGTTTACAGTTGTTACAGGCTATAAAGCCTGCAGACCATGGTTTACGTGCCAAATTCGCTAACGAAATGTTGTTACATGACGATGAAGATTTTCTAAATCATGTTGTCTTCAATGATGAATCGACCTTTCACCTCAGTGGAGATGTTAACACTCATAATGGGCGGATCTGGGGCTCAGAAAATCCTCAAGAGATCGTACAAGTGCAACGAGACTCCCCTAAAATCAATGTTTTTTGTGCCGTATCCCGGCGGAAAGTTTACGGACCTTTCTTTTTTGATGAACCGGCTGTAACTGGTACTTCTTACCTTGATACACTAGAGCAATGGCTCTTCCCTCAGTTGGAACAATATGAACCAGAGAACTTCATTTTCCAGCAAGATGGTGCGCCACCTCACTGGCATAACGAAGTACGCGGTTGGTTGAACGTAACTGTACCCGACCGCTGGATTGGCCGCAAGGGGCCCAATGACAGAGCTTGCTATGCGTGGCCTCCACGTTCACCTGACCTAAACGCCATGCGATTTCTACCTTTGGGGTTTAATCAAGGATCGTGTGTATGTGCCTCCGTTACCAGCCGATCTCCTTGAATTACGACAGAGGATTGAAGCAGCTGTTGCAACAGTTACTGAAGACACACTGCTCAACATTTGGGAAGAACTCGGCTACAGACTTGATGTGTGACGTGTGACAAATGGTGCCCACATAGAACACTTGTAAGCTTGTATATAAAACTGTTTGAGTTGCTCTTTCATTTGACATATCATTTATAACTGTAAGGATAATGTAATAAATCTTATAAAGCATTAAAACCCCGATATTAATTTGTGGACACCCTGTACTATGAATTGCGTGATCAACTAATCAACATTAATAAATCTTTTTAAGAAGGATTATTTAATAATCTACTTAATTATATCAATTTTTTTCACAATATGAACGTATTTTGTCTGTTTATAAATATATCAGAGATTTCTTCAAGGTTCGAATCATCCGGTATTTCTCAGTTTACGCGCACTACCACGTGATCATTCAATCGTTGCTGAGCTATATAGTAGGAGAGCTGGTAAACGTTTTTGGGTAGGCACCGTGAAAATTTGTATAACACTTCTTTTGTAATTTAAAAGTACAAAATCGAAGACCAGGCCTATGGGATTGGGAGAATAGCCGAACTATTAACTTTTGAAAATTTTCTTTTCTTTCAAAATTGTATTTCACAAATATCGAAAAATATATTTGAGGTTTGCAACGAATAATATTTACACCTAGAAAAAAATATTTTTGAAGACATGTCATTTTGGTGGGACTATTTACCTGCCAGGTGATTGGGAATGTTATTCCAGAACGAGAGTGGGCAGTATATCTCCAGCCGTCTCAGTCGGCCGCTTATTCGCGCTCAGGTATAACATTCCCGATCACCTGGCAAGTAAAAAGTCCCACCAAAATGACCTGTCTTCAAAAGTATTTTTTCCTAGGTGTAGATATTATTCGTTGCAAACCTCAGCGTGCCTCAAATATATTTTTTCGAAATTTATGAAACACAATTATGAATGAAAAGAAAATTTTGAAAAATTAATAATTTGATTATGCCTCCATTCCCATTAGTCAAGTCTTCGATTTTGTTCTGATACATTACAAAAGAAGTTCTAAACAAATTTTCATGGTTCCTCAAATACCTACCCAAAAATATTTACCAGCTCTCCGACTATAGTAGCCTACTCCTTAAATAAGTTTTTATTCTCCTTAAGGCTGAAAATGATCGTGTTCGGCGGTAGGTATCGATAATGGAATGGTTAAAACTTTTTTTTTAACAATTTGATGACTTCAGATTCAGGTATCAAATATTTAGTATATATTCGCAAAGACAAATTATAAAAGAAACAATGTCTTCCACATTATTCAGTCTGACATTTGTTGTTCATGCTATATCCAAAAGCAAGTTACGATGAAGAACCAAACGATCCACGTCAAAGTCATCTCTTTCACATAACTGCTGCTTGTATAATTTTGTCACTAAGAAATTGTCCCATGTTACTCAAATGTGTCAAAACATTTTTAAGTAAAGCGCGAAATCTTCTGTAAAGTTACATATAGCAACGATCCTGAATTTATATCAGGAATCTGATAGTAAAAAGAGATTCAAAGCAGTGATGAATTTTTAAAAAAAACAATTTTGATTTCGCGCCGGCATCATCTTTCTGATTTCTTGTGTTGTTTAAAAAACATAGCAGTGTACTGTAATTGTTTTCAATGAAGATAAGTGATCTTTTAGGATAAAACGATCGCAGATCAAGGTTCTGAACATTACCAGCTGCCTGTGGTGATTCAAATTAAGTTTGACATTTCTGCGAACCTCATAAGACAATAAGCTCTCGTATTAATACCGAAAAATCTTTTGTCGTAATTATTTGTTTCATTATTGAGCAACCAGGTTTAAGGAGTGAGCAATGCAATTCACATGATTTGTCCTTGCTTCGATTGCTATAAGATGCAATTGAAGGCCCATATGCTTTCAGCTAATAGAAGCAGCGCCATCTGTACGCAGAACCAAACACATCTCGATACATATGTCGAATCTTTTAGTACGTCACTGAAAATTTCATACAAATTCTCGGATGTTGTTGATACCGTTTTATAGAGGCCGATAAAAATTTAATGTACCTATATCAAGTGACTTGTTCATTATTGGAAATGCTCTAGTTTCATCAACCATAATTGAGTAATAGAGAGCATTTTGTACTGCTTTGATTTTTTTTATGTAGTACTTCGTCACTCAAAATTGCATATAGCTCTTTAGTGATATCGTGTGACAACTGCCTATATCCTTCGCGCTGAAGCCACCAATTTAAATCGGGAAGATCCTACGATCACAGCTTCAACAATGGAATTTGAATAGTCGTCTTTGTGGCACCTTATGGCTGGAACTTCGGTCATTAAAAAACGAACAGTTGAAATCATTTTTAAGAGGGTGGGTCTAGCTGTTTTTATATCTTAAAGTTTACTTTTAGATAACATCCAGTATATCTTGACGCTACGCTTTTAATTGGCTTTATGCTATAAACAAAAATAGTGAACGTCAAACTTTTCATACCTTTCTAAAGCTTTTTTCAATGATGAAGTGAATACGTTGATGGACTAATCATCTCTTGATGATGATTTCGGCACAGAAACGCCATTACACATGGTTTCTTTACAAATTTGAAAACAGTTCCTCTATATCTCCATTATCATCTGCCACTCATTTTTAAAATTGCGCCTTTTCTTCTCTTCAAATGAATTTAGAGAAATAACGTTTTCTGAATGGATTTGGTGAGCTGCACTAAGCTGAACTACAAGTACTTCAGGTTCTCTATCTTACGATTTCGAACGACAAATTTATCCCTAACAATTTCCCGAAATAGACACGATAAGAATATGCGTGGCGCGATCTCAAAGCACATGCTTTTTACCAGCTTGACTGACCGAATGAGACACTTGAGGACCATATTGACTCTGCTTGAGACAGAGCCACGGCCGCGAAAGCGCTGGCGGTGAGGCGAACGGGAGGCTAGAACTTGCGTGCAGGGTGAGTTGTTTGGCTTGATTCTGTGCATACTCTTCACAGATCCAACCAACATTTGTTTACCACACACTACATGGAGTTACGTATCACATAACGTAGTGTTTATGTTATCCTTGGACGCGCAGTCCACACACTCTCATCGTAAGCAAGCGCGATCTCTTCGAGACGTCTTGTCTTGCCAAGCGGCGTTGGGGGTAAGTAAGATTGGTTCCGCTCAAAGTCGATTACTGATTGGTTTTGATGCCTATGCTCATGGGTGCTCCGCACCCACTGTATACCTCTCGTGGGTGCTGGAGCCCCCGAGCACCCACAGAGTCGGCGCCCCTGTTTAACACTATCCTAACATATCAAATCTGTGTTCTTCTATAGCAGTTCACAAGTTGTTAATCCTTATATATAATATATATAATATTGCCACTTGGAAATACCCAATTTCTTACTGTAAACTTACATGAGAATCATTTACTTAAGTAAAGTAATGAACAGTGATGGTCCTTATTTTATTCCTGTGTTCTCTTTCCTCTGTTCTGACACCAATTTTCCTTAGTTTCCCAGCTTTTAAGAAATTCTCCATCCACTGAAAGACATTCTCATCAACCCAAATGGTTTTGACATCAATCCATCATTATAGAACAAGTGAAGATCTGATCTGTGTAGTCAATAACAAACTTATCAACTGACATGCTCTACCACATTGAAAAGAATTGATGTTGTGTGCTCAGTTTCTCACATACCTATCATGCTTAGTTTTATTCTTAGAAATTATCACCTAATTGATTTGACTGACATGGTTTTATGGGTTTGATGAGATTGTAACAGAAGTAGTACAATTTGTGGGCTGAGTTTATTTCGAAAGACATTATAATTTATGCTTACTTTATTTACTTAATTTATTTTAATTATTTTAACACAACATAAAACCTGTATCACCAATGTGTTATGACTGTAGTGACAATGGATGTTAGAGGAATAATGCTCCATGCTGTTTATTTCTATACAATTTTTTATGATTATTATTTTGTTGCTCTAGTAGCATTAGGGATTGTAAGAAGATGTAAAATGCACTCTACTACTGTTGTGTGAATAGTATAACACTGAGACTAAAATTAACAAAAAAGCAACAGTATGAAGAATTAAATATAATAGGCCTACTTTTCTTCTTTAAACAGAAGGAATATGAAGTAAACTTAAGAGTGTGTTGGTTTAATGTTACTTCCTTATTTGTTTCTTTCTTAAATTTAAAAGGGACTCAGAAAAGAAAGTTTATTTTCACTCCTTTTCTTGTTTATTTTGTTAGAACATTTATTTCTTCACATAGTAGTTGCTTTAATGGCATTTGATGGTAAAAAGCAGATTTTTTCCTCAGTTACCTGTGTGAATAAATTTTTAGTTTGATTAACGACTGCACTATTAACTTACAAAAAAAAAAAAAAAAAAAAAAAAAAAAAAAAAAAAAAAAAAAAAAAAAATATCTAAAATTTATCATATTTGAAATCAACAGAAGCATAGAACATAAACATGTAGTACCAAATACCAATTACGTGACATAGCACTTTCTTCTTCTTTTTGTGGAACCACTAGAATCGTTTATATAATATTTTTTTTAATTTCTTTTCTTAATTTTTTTTTTTTTTTTTTTTTTTTTTTTTTTTTAATAGATGATGCTGGTACAAAATTTTTACTATACTGCAAGAACAATTTGGAAGTGAGTCAGAAGGTCTGGAGAAGTGTTTTACATACTGAAGCTAATCAATTGTTTTGTTAGATTTTTCATCCATAAATAGTCTTCAGTGAAATGTTATGGCAGTGAAATGTAGCATTTTTGGCTACACATCAATAACAATAAATCATCCATAGAAAAATCTGTTGATAATCAATTTCTCATTACTAGAACTAGAGCCATGATTACTTCTTTGTTTTTGCTAATGGCAAGCAGGACAACCACTCTACCTAATTTAATTTTTCCTTGTCTCTTTTAATTTGCACTTAAGAGCCAGAATAAAAGAGAGCAAATTATCATAGGTCATCTTTCATATTAGTATTTTCACTTAAATTTTTTACTGTTACTGCGATTTTAATATACATGCCATGAGCATTTCAGTGTCTCAGTTTACCAGACAATGTTGTTTGGCTTGATGTTTTTAAAATTTATGTAATAATGAATAAAGTAAACAATTTCATCACTTACGAATGTTGAAGGACATTGACAAAAAACTGCTCAAGTTCACACAAGCCATGTGTTCAGCCCAGCCACATCCTTCAACTTTCCATATTAATATCACCTTATGGCAGAATTTCTTCTTGGTCCATTGTTGCTTTTTGATTTGCCTTCTGTGTTTGTACTGCTTGTACTTACCATACTGTTTCTTTTTATTTCCTTATTTACAAATTTCCTTACTTGGATTTATGAGGCTGAAATGACCACAGACACTCTTGCAGACTAAACTATATGTTTCGCTTTCTATTTTAATGAGGTAAGGCACAGACCAAGGTGTAGTGTTTTCGTGTTTGTTTAGTGTTTTTTAGTACCATAGCCCTCATGCCTTCAGTATTGAAATGTGATGGTTCTACTTTATTTTCTTTCAATATTAATATTGCCTTATGAAATTTCTTCCTGCTCCAATCTTACCGAAACTAAATATTTGAATTGTTAAGAAGAAATATGCTTCAGTATTTTGAATAAATCTTAAAGTATTGTGTCACACATTGTCACAAATATTTAGTTTCTTCATTATTACATTAAAGAAAAATATTGTGATATTAATTTTTAGCTATTTATTTAATATTGTGTGGCATGTTCTGTATTCTGTTTAAATATGTAGGTTTGTACAGTTGGTGTTCATGTACGCCGTACAGACTATGGAGCTCACTTGAAGTACTATAACAATGTGGAAACTGAGGCAGGAGTATCTTACTACAGAGATGCTGCTGCCACATTACAGCGGCGTTTAAGGGCCAAATGTGCTGCATTTGCCTTTGTGGTGACCAGTGATGATGATGAATGGTGCAAGCAGCATTTGCTACCAGCAATGCAACTCAACTTTACAGTAAGATGATTCTAACTTCATAAAGGTACAATAGGTTTTATTGAGCAGCTATTGCAAAAAAAAAATCAGATTTACCAGCTATGCCCCTTTTTAAATGAACTTATCTGTCAATTTACTCTGACAGAATTGTTGAATAATTGGTCAATCCTTCAGTATTTAGACATGTTAGTTAATGATGATGTAATTGTAGTGGAGCATATGCTCCAGTAGCATCTTCCCTACACATGTGCTTTTTCTCTCTTTTTAGTTTTTTTTTCTTTGAAATTCTGTGAATAATTTTCAAAAAGAAAGGGAAATTGGCCAGGGTCTGTTTTAAGCAATAATACTGGCTTTCACTTCCTAGTGATTTTAAGAGACCTTAGAAACTCAAATATTGTTGTTTAGATTGATATTTGAATCTGTATAATAATTTTTGCTATTATATGGTATTTATAGTTTTCACAATGGGTGCTCATTTCTGTTACAGAGAAGCTTGTCTCCAAGCTACATATTCCTCAAGTCATCAGAAAACCGTATAGTTGACTTATGTCTGCTAGCTTCCTGTCACCACATGATCCACAGCTACGGAACATTTGGCATGTTGGCAGGTGTACTCAATAGAGGGATAGTAGTAGTGTATGATGTATTAAGGCATGGTGCTAAACTGCCCAATGACAATGTCAAATTAGCAACACTTTTGCCTGATTGGATAGCACTTCCATAATGATACCAAGTAATGTGTTCCATGGTGGTTTTTGAACTTAAGACAAGAATATTAGCCACAGGAAGGAGATTTTAATACTATTAATTTCAATCTCAAAGTGCCAAAGAGCAGCAGTGAATTAATAAGAAACATGTTCAGCTGTTAATGGGCCTAATAATGGCTACTTATCAGGACAATTTATATGCATAGATAAACCTTTAAATTAAGCAAAATTTCTACCCACATTTTGTAAACAATATTGATAATTTTTACCTGATGGAATAATTATTAAAATATAAGATTTTTACCATCTTCTGAACACAGTTACAAGTCTAAAGGATCCTAATTTTTGTCATATTTATGTTAAATTTTAATTCTTAACAGAGATTGTTTTTAATGATTAAAACCTGGAAGAAGTCTGTATGTATAAGTTAAGAGAGTAAAATCACAGAAACATTATCAAAGAGCAGATTTATGAAACTTACCTCAGGAGGCAAACATGTTGTAACAGGCTTGCTTTTATTGACATGGCTTCTATAATAAATAATTCTTAATAATTAACTGATGAAACTGTAATGCTGAGTCATTGCTATAAATTGGAACAAAGATTTGTAAAATGGTGGTCTATCATTGTTATTTTAAATAAATGAGAGCTTGTGAATCTGAAGGACAATAACCTAATAAGGTGAAAGGTGCAGTATTGTTTAATCTTAAGATACTAATAATTAGCATATTTTTGACCTCTTAAAAATATTAACTTAAACAATTGCAAATTACTATTGAAAAAACAATGCATATTCACAAAAAAAGTATCATTCTTGTAAGACTGGAGGTTTTCTCAGCGTTGTAAATGAATTCAAGTTTCTCAGGTAACTAGCTGAGTTAGTCTGTTGGATCAAACATGACATTTTGGCAGTCGAATTCTCTGCCACCATTGTCAAGTGACTGTCACTTGACAATGGCGACCGCCGAAACGTCGTGTTTGATTGACAGACTATCTCGGCTAGTTACCCGAGAAACTTTTATTCATGTTTCATTCTTGTAATCACCATATTGTATCATCTGTATATTGTGTGACATTTCCTCAGTTGTGGTATAATCAATTTATATGAATAATTAATATCACACCAACGCATTTCAGTTTCTAGAACTGCTGAAGATTCATCAGAATGTGAAATGTAATGAGTTTGGAAAAATGAATAAACAGATTCAATTGCATTGGTGTGATATTTATTTATTATTCATAATAATTGGTCATATTGTTTAATTGATTAATTTCAGATTTCTGCAGAATACTGATGACATCATTTATGCCATCAATGAATCATATGTCAGAATGGGTGATAAGATTTCAAGTGTTAAAACTCAATGGAAACTCAAAACACTTTGTCATTTTTTTAAAAACTTTTTTATTACAACATTGACAAAATATATATCATCATTATTTTCATGACATTTCTGCTATTGCGGGTCATCCTGCCCTACCTTACATATCTTGCGGTCATTCCAATATTCTTTCTCCACCAGTTTCCTCCAAAAAAAACTCCCTCTTGTCTTAGATCTTCCAACTGGTTTCTTTCCCTTCCCGCTGATCAGCAGTGTTACCTTCAGCATCCTCCCCTCCTCCATGCCCATAACATACTCGAGCCATTGCAATCTTTTAATTGTTAACATCTCTTCTAATGCTTCCATTTGTAGTCTCTCCCTGAAGTATTCATTTCTGATTTTATCTTTCCTTATGACATTCTCTATCCCTCTGAGAAACCTCATCTCTGCCACCTTCAGTCTGCTAATATCTGTTTGTCCAAGTCCAGGCTTCGGAGCAATAGGTCAGTTGGGCTGGTAATATACTTTATATAGCAGAATTTTAACATCCTTCCCTATGTACCATCTCCAGATTACATACTTTATCTCATGATACAATTGTCCACTCTTCCTTACTGTCTGATCTCTTTCTTCCTCAATCTTTCCATTGCTAGTTACCTTACTTCCCAGATATACAAATGATACTATCCATTCACACAATCCACTCCCCCCCTTTTTCCATGTGGTGGGAGATGAGCAATGGTGTGAAGTAGGGGACTGCCTGTGGGGGCGAGGTAGAGGTACAGTGAGGATCTAGTGTGCCCCGTGACTGATATGGTAGCTGTGAAGGCCCTAAAGGAACCCTGAATAATGACAGCCCTTTGGGCTCTAGTGAACCTACGACAGGCCTAGCGAGCTGGTAGTGCTTTCAAAACTAAGCATAAAATACGTTTACACAACACAAATGAACTTTAATCAAAACGGCACAGAGCGCATGTTGTTACCTTGCAGTTCATTCCCTCCCTTCTTCTCTCTTCCACAGTACCATCAGCAGCTGCAGGGAAGCAGCTTGACCACCTTCTCTAAACTTGATCAGATTAAATTTGGATTTACTTTATTTTACCTCAATGATAAAAATGCTCTTAAAAAGTTTTCATAGAGTAATTTAAGAGCTTTTTTTTAATTTCATGATGCTTCCTGGTTATATGATACTAAAAATCTACCAAAGCTGTTTTTTTTTTCTGCTATTAATGCATATTTGAGATATTAACCCAATATCCACATAGCGTTTTTTAAATTTTATTATTATTTTTGCTTAGGGGCATCCATTAATTACATGAGGTGTTTTTCCGGAATTCTGGCCCCCCACCCCTTTTTCTCTGGTGAGATTTGGTGGGATCTGGTTGGACATGATGTTATGAGATTTTGACCGACACCCCCCCCCCCCCCCCCCCCCCCCTGCTAATCTACCTCACAATTTTTGAGACCTGAAGTCAACAGCCATGTCATTTATTGAGATTTTGCCAGACCCCCTCCCCATTTCACCTCACATAATTAATCGACGCGCCCTTGTGGGTATATTGGGCTTCAATAATTATTCTAATATTATTATGTTACGGTTTGTTCTATTTATTATTGCAATTTTGGTCCTGAAGCTTTTTTCCCACATATTAGTCAGAGTGGTATTGACTCAATCAATTTGCAGTCTGAGTAGAGGAATGTTGCGAATAATTGAATTTGATTTAATTTTTCTGCTGTCATTACTTTTCCAGTTACCACTTAGTGATCTTATACTTTTCCCCATTTCAAATTGGGAGCTTATTTTGTTGCCCCTTTAATCATGCCATTGTTTCAAGGTAATATGATCGTTTTTTGTGAATCTTGTTGACCTGATTCTCACAGTGAGTGCCACTGTACAAGTTGGCTTAGTGTGCAAATAATAATAATAATAATAATAATAATAATGATGATGATGATGTTATTTGAGGTTACTACAGTTGTTCTTAAGTTCTGTCTTGGTATGAACTGAAGAATGACTTAACATTTCTTCTGAATATCTACAAGTCCTCCCTTATCGTAAGGGTATTTTAAAAACAATCGCACTCTGTATGTATCAGCATATCGCTACTACATGCTATGTTCTAAGGAATGAACAGTATGGTTGCTGTATAATATACTTTATTCTATATGTAAACACTGCCTAGTTTCACCCACTACAATAAGCTGAGCCATCTTGTTGTGTTTTCTAACAGCAAGGCTTTTATAGTATTGAGATTTGTCTTCTAGCTGGTTGGCACCATTAGTTGTGTGTTTGCATCTTGTAGTTATTAGAATCCATTAATTTCCAGTTCTGGCCTTCTTTTTGTATAGCAGCAGTATTTTGGATTTAACTTTATTTAATTTTACCCCAATGACCTGACATAATTGCTGAATAGTTCTTCTTTGTTGTTTATTAATAAGCTTAAACCATCAGCCTAGACTCATCACACAAATTTGTTACTGAAGATTGTCACCCTAGGAAATCTGTCATCGAGCTGTTGAAGTAGGTCTCTATTGATATGCAAAATAAGGTCATTAAGAGTCGGCAAACCTGCCATATGCCTTTCCCTATGGAAATTGGGCCTGTGGTTTATATGTTTAATAGAATACCGGATTAGATATATTGAATACATATTTCCTAATCGTGTCAACAAAAAAATCACGAATGCTCATTTTTTGTAAGTTTACCATGAGAAATTCATGGCAAATCCTGTCGTACTCTTTGTCAAAATCAAGAGTTGCATGTACTGATATAGTGTTGCTGAGCCTCTGATTTGTGTTACTACTTTAAAGTCAGAGTTTTTCAGAATTAGTAGGTGTATGTTTGCTGTGTACGTGTTGAGTTTCCATTTTTTGGGAGTCATGAATACAACGCCTTTAGCAGATTCTGTTGGAAATTGGTTGACTCGATTGATCTCTTTGTATAGTTGCATCAATTTGGTATCTATTTGATCCCAAAACCTATTTTAAAATTCCATCAGCAGACCACCTTTCACTGGTGATTTGTTCTGGGATGACTTCCTTGCCACATCTGTTATTTAATCATATACAAAATTATTTCCAAAGTTGATATTGTCTTACTTGGTTATCACTTCCTTAACATGACATTGAACATTATGTCCTTATCTTCTGGTCAATATGATTCCCTGCTGTTGCGATATTGTACATTGATTGTCATATCTAATTTGTGTACATAGTTTCTGTCAGCCTCACCTAATTTATCTGATCATGTGATATAGCAAAGTTTCCTCCTCTTGCACTGCTGTGGTAATTTCTTGACCACAATATGGCTGTCCATAAATTTGGCTGAATTTTGATATAACTCTTTTATGCAATGAAAATAAAACTCCTCAGTTATTTTCCTCCACTCCGCTTATTTTGTTACACGTTATGATGGTTGATTATGGTTGTGACTTGGCTGGGACTAAAATTAATTATCAAGGGAGGCAGGGCCGGCGTTTCGTGTTAGACCCGGGTGGGTAGTCAGGCAATTGAGATTGGGGAAGTGGGGAGGGTCCTAAAATAATAATGACAATCAGACAAACAAATTCATAAGATAAATTTATAGGGATAAAATTACAAAATGATTTTAGAAAATTTATCACATTGTTTATTTTAATTGTATACAAAAATATTTTTTTATTTACTATTCAGTATTAATTACATAATGCAAAAATTATACTGTGTATTGCTAGTTTGGAAATGGACCGATTCAACCATTTTTCCAAATCCAGTTCGTAAGTGAGATTACCATATACTCATACATGTAATATTGCGATGTTATTGAGTCTATCTTGCAACACTGTCGATCTTAGGTAAGTCTTGAGTCGGTGTAAGACCGAAAACGATCCAGGAATAGTGATGATTAGTTGAATGAAGTGCACAAACTCTGGTATGAGTCCTCTACACCAGGGTTTCTCAACGTGGGATACGCGAACCCCGAGGGGTTCGCCAGTTGATCGTAGTGGCAGGGCCGCATTTAGGCTCTGTGGGCCCCTAGACTATACATGTGGTGCGGGCCCCCCTGACGGCAGTGCCCCTGGCTGCTTCCAAATATTGATGCTTAAATTCGAAATTCGGCCAATATTTACATAATGGCGGACTGGCTATCTCAAACGTATAACACGCACAATGGTGAATATCGCTCTTTGTCGCCAGTAGTGGAGCTAAAAGAAAAGGTCGCATTTTTTTGATAAGGGGGCTCACCATTGCCTGGGAAATTTTATAGGGGTACGTGGAGCTAAAAGTTTGAAAAACCCAGCTCTAGACCATTTTTACTTTTGTAAAAAATCTACAACCCCTCTAAAAATTTTTGCCCTCTCGTCTTGCCTTTTGAAAAGTTTTAAAAACCATGCCTCTACCACTCAGCAATCTTTCTTGATCAAAAATGTGGTTATAGAAATTTATAGTTCTTTAAACATTTGTGGACTGTCTCAAAGCGAGTCATAATATCGATTTGAAGAACTGGATGAAATCGCTGTAGAATCGACTCTAACGATATGAATACATGCTCATTAACTTTAGTATAATATGTACAGGAAAATCTTGAAGAGTTTCGAATCTGAGGTTTTCGCTTCTACCTTGGTGGAGGCGCTTGGGAATTTTACGCTGATGTGGGTATTTTGTGGTTCGTTGATTTCAAAGTTAGTATCTGACTGCACGCTTTCTGCCTTCTTCCAATTTTGAATCTGGAGCACAGTATAAAACCTCGATTATTTCTTCTATCTTCTATTACGATTCAATTTCTGTATATCTACATTCAAAATTTCGACGCGATAAAAACTTATATCGTCATTTTTAATGAGAAAATACACTCAAACGACCCCATGTAGGAGTAAAATGTAAACGCCTCAGCTCTGACAGCACTATCTACTTCTCCAAATGAAGAATGATGATATAAAAATTGCATTAGCTGCTGATAATTTTCTCTTACTGTTTTGAGAGATTTGAGTCTCATTCACTAGCTATGAAAAATATATATATATATGTATATAAAACATGTTTACATATACAAAATTATAATTATAAAAAAGGGATTAAAATTCTAATCTTTATAAATATCTTGTCTAGCAATAGACTGCAAGAGAAGGAAAAATCATCATTAGTTTCTTTTTTTTTTTTTATTCTGAGTTGCCGCTTCTTTAACTATCCAAGTCGTTTCGACAAGTCTCGGACTATAACAGTTTCAATGAATTCGCTTGCTGTTATTACTCTCTCAGTTCCATCTCGTACTACAAGATTGAGATTATGAACATTACAATGCACAAAAAAGGTTCGAAGCTCTTCTTTGCGTATTCATGACTGAAATCCTATTATTATTCCAGAAACATTAGTAGGGCTATTGTAGCACTGGCCTTTGAGTTTTGAGAGTACCAACAAGTGCTTGGCGAAAATGCCAATGTCCAGATCAAATGAGGTTACAAATACAAAACCACAATAAAAAAAATGGATTAAAATTCTAATTTTTATAAATCACTTGTCTGACAATAGGCTGCCTTGGGGTTCACAGTTAGAAACAATCCAATAAAGTGTTCACTTGCAATGAAGCCCTTCAAGGTACTAAATATTTCAGACAAATCTGTATGCCTAGCGAACATGTGTTTTGGATGAGCTGTTGATGTCGATTGTACCACGTTAACATAATCAACTTTTTTTTTTTAAGTGAACTAGTGCTGTGAGAGTTTATCCGCTAAGTATGAATTTTATTATACAACCAGGTGCATGTCCCAAAATAAAACCAAAACCATGTCCGATCTGGAGATTTTACGTTTTAAAAATTGAATATTTGGCAAAGCGTATGTTATATGAATAATAATTTCTAGCGTACTACCATTGCTTTTAAAAGTCATTTGAAATCAATGCATCCAGAAGGGTTTAAAGAGTGTGAAAAACTAAATGCAGGTCTTAAGTTGCAGGAAGAAGAAAAAAATATTAACGTCAGTCTAAACCAGGGGTGGCCAACCGGCGGCCTGCCTTGAAGATTTTTGCGGCCCGCGAGATTCATCACACTTTTACAAAATATATCTAGTTTATAATAGCCAAAGTAGTGAAAACCAAAGTATTAAAGAAATAAAGTATTTGTGCATTCATATATTCAAAAATTAACTGTCGAAATTATGAGAAAAAAATAACTTTGATATTCAAATAATTGTCTTGCGAATATATGACAGATATTGCATGTTTTATTTATGATGTTAAAAGCAGAATAGCACTAGCTAAAAGAGCCTTCATGAAAAAGAGAAACCTTTTAGTTTCAAATATTGATCTAGGAATTAGAAAGAACTTTTTAAAACTCTATGTGTGGAGCACAGCACTTTACGGTAGTGAAACATGGACTTTAGGAATACCGGAAAGAAAGAAACTTGAAGCATTTGAAATGTGGTGCTACAGAAGAATGCTTAAAATTAAGTGGACAGACAAAGTAAGAAATGAACGAGTTTTGGAGATGATGGGGGAGAAAAGAAGTTTATGGAAGAAGCTTACAGGAAGAAGAGACAGGCTTTTAGGTCATATTTTGAGACATGCTGGATTGGTTAATTTGTTAGTTGAGGGAACAGTCGAAGGTAAGAACTGTAGAGGTAGACAGAGATTAGAATATATGAAGCAGATATATGAGGACGTGGGTTGTAAGGGGTATGTAGAAACGAAAAGGTTAGCACAGGATAGGAAGGGATGGAGGATTGCATCAAACCAGTCAAAAGACTGACGAGAGCAAAAAAAAATAAAAAATTTATGAGTTCGCAGAATAATTACATTATGTTCACTCCAAAAAAATATCTATAGTGGATCTAAATCTAATACAGGGATATATAATTTTATATGCGGCCCGAGGAGATATGATGCATTTCCAAATTGGCCCGCAAGATCATTTGGGTTGGCCACCTCTGGTTCTCATCCAACATTTTAAGCCTCTTAAGTGGTGGAAAAAGAACGCTCACAAATATTCCATGTTGTTATCATTAGTCTGCAGGTTTCTCGTGGGTGAGCGGTTAACGCTCTAGTCTCGCATTCGGGAGGATGCCGGTTCGAATCCCCGTTTGGGCATCGAATTTGGATTTTCCATGGTTTACTCATATAACTCCAGGCGAATGCCAAGATGCTTCCTTCAAAAGGTCATGGCCGAATTCCTTCCCGTTCCTTGTACCCAGTCCCATCCCCCCTCTAATGACATCGACGTCGACGAGGCGTAAAGCCATAAGTATAACAGAAAAAAAATATGGTTCTGTTTACGCTTCCATAAAGTAAATTCCGTTTCATCTGCAGCATGAACGAGTGTTTATTCATTACCTATATACTTGTGTGTGTAGTGAAGAACAAAATTAAGAATTTACTTTTACTTGCTCTCACGATTTTCACAGTCAGCTGACTAAACAAGGGCAGGGACGTAGCTACTATGGGCTAGGCGGTGCAGTGCTGAGGGGGCCCAAAGCGCACCTCTGGGGGCCCCCAAGCGCAGTTCAGAGGCCCACGAGCCTTCATGACAAACTGGCGACCCTTTTTTTTTTAAGACACAGGAAGCCCCTCGCTAACGGCCCTCTCTCTGCTCAGGGGGCCCTTACCAGCAATACAAAGCAAAAAAAAGCCCAATTTTTTGCACCGGAGCCCTTATTGACCTTATTGAGCCACTGAACAAGCGCATGTTTTAAAATTGCAGTGGATCTACATCTAAGAACGTTGCAGATTTATCCTCCACATTATTCCCCCTAACATTATCTACAATCATTTGGTTTCTTCTTGACAACGAATAATAGCCATTTGAACTTTTTGTCAATAGTACACACCAGTACCGGATTTACCACGTAGCAGGAGTTAGCAAATGCTACGGGCCTCGCACCTTCTAGGGGACCTCACGCCTCCTAGGGGGGGAGGGGGGGGACGCAACTAGGCTAGATGGGCGACATTTTTTTAGCTTTACGGCAAAAATCAAGGGCCTCTTCTTCACATTTGCTACGGACCCCGCGGTGTCTTAATCCGCCCCTGGTACACACGGATTCAGCGAAAGCGCCTTCGAAATACACTAAAGCGGCTTTCACGTTTGTCGGTTTTGGGGCGTACGATATTTTACAATAGCATTCTTGCCTTCACGCATAACGATTGTTTGCCGTCGATCGAGCTCAGTAGGAAATAGCTGTGGTGGTGATCTCTATTGAAACATCAAAGGAATTTTGTGCATTGCTCATGGCGTTGTTGTGGTTATACAGCCTATTTTACGTGTTTTGTAATGATGAAACTAATATGCTTAGCTGGTCTTTCTCTCATTTCTTTTCTGTATACACACTCAGTCGTTCTCAAATTCCGAGTGGGTAAAATACCTCGGAATTTTCCGAGTGGGTACTACTACGCTCCGTACCCACATTATCCGCCGGCCCTGAAGGGAGGTATCACAAAATTAGGTATGTACGGAATTTGCTACTGGGTTCAGCACCACCAAGCCCTCCGATAGCCACGCCACCGGCTGGGTTGTAAGATCCAGCTCGTGCAATAATTTAGACCTAATTTTAGTGTCATCTGGACAATGAGTAAGGAGGTGATTTGACATAACCGATTAAGAGCACTGTGGTAAGTATAGAATTGCTGACCCCAACCTATGGAGCTGTTACACAGCCATGCAGCCAATTTCACAACGCTGCCTGCCTCACTGAATCTAAATAATTAACTCTGTTCCAGTTAGAAGTTTTAAAATGTTGTTTTCAATTTTCATTCGTACTGGAAGCCCCCAGCGGCGCTCCAGTTTACAAAAGCCTTGTTCAAACATTCATTGCGCCGCTTCGCAGCTGAATCGCTCCGCACTGGTTTATTTCAACAAGGGCTAAACGACTGTTCGGGCGCCGGTTGGCAGTGGGAAATGTGCTGGGGATTTTACAGCAAGGCGATCACTCTGCTAACATCCTTTACAGCGCTTTCTTTTCCTGCGCATTTAAGCTTTTTTAAAATATAGGTTTACCACAAGAATAAATTGTTTCCTTAACAGGACAACGTCAAAGAAGCCAACATTGAAACAGCTCTTTACGTGTTTTCGAACCTGTAAAATGGAGAATATAAGTTCTGATTTTGCCTTTATTTCACCCAATGGGAACGACCTGGAGTAAAAGTTCACATTGTAATGAGTGTAGATAGAACCTTCGATGCTCTGCAAATGGAAAAGAGGGTGGGAAGTGTTGAATTGATTTCCGGTAACAAAAAACGTTTGCAGTATACTTGCAGTTTGGTATTTTTGGTCCGCGGTTTCAGTCGCCTCGGACACATAACTGTTTAATTTTTCTCTGTTAAGCTTAAAGGCTCCCATTAAACCGGCGCGAAATTTTTGCGAAGGCTGCAAAATGTTCTTTCCCGAAAAACTGGCGTTTATTGTGGTAGCTTCAATTCCCGTGTTCCCACAGATTGTCAGGTGACCTTTACGCAGTGCTAGGGTAGGTGGAATTTTTTTTATCGTTGCAGGCTCTCACAGACTGGAACGAAACTTTACTTCACAAAATTACTTCCACAGACCACATTGCACTTATCGTCCGATGAAGAAAAGTTAGATTGATTTTTTCCTTGAGAAGATGAATAAAATAATTTATAATAGTTAGCCACTTTAATTTTTTCATTCAATTTCAGGAACTCTAATCAATAATTTTATATACAATAATTTACTTGATTTTTGTGTATGGTAATTTTATCTATATTTCTTGAAAGACAAAAAGGGAATGGAGCCTATCACATTAACCTAGGGAAAAAAAAAAAAAAAAAATCTTGGCGAATTTCTTACCTTAATTTTCACAGCTACGAAAAGTTGAACAACGCTTTTATAGGAGTATTAGTTCAGAATTACAAGTGAGTGTTTTGATGAAGTTTTGAATGACGTTGGAAAATCTGACACAAAATATCGAAATGCAATCTCACCTGAAGAATGGCTTGTCAGTGTGTTATGATGGAAAAAAAAGTTGATTACAAAAGTAAAGTTTTATCATACAAGTAGATTTTCTTGAAATTTAAAGGTGGTTAAAATTAAAAATGGGAAAATATTTAATTTTGTAGTAGTGAACTGAATTTATAGAAGAAATGAAAGGAGGTCACCAGAGGCTGCGTGTTCACAAACTTCATCCGAAATTTTTTTGGAAGCCACTAGCAAAGCCAGAACCACTCTGATAATTAATCTCACTCTCAGTTGTGTGCACACAACTTGTTGACAGTTTTCTACGAAACAAGTCGGAGAGAGCTTCCAACTTTTGTTTTATTTCTGACTTGCGTCTTCAAATTGTTAATAACTGTGGTGAAAGTGTGGAATGAGTAGGGGTCTCACTGCAATTATGCTGGACTATAGTCTTCCTCAACAGCAGTATCATTCTCCACCAAGAAGTGAGGTTTTTTTTTTTTTTTTTCGTTTCAACGTTACGACCCTAATGCCGCATTTACACTCTCGCCTCGCGTCTCGCCTCGCGCCTCGTCTCACGCCTCGTGCACGAGCGCTGACACGAACTGCCGTTTACACTCTCGCAAGAATTCATTCGTGGATGACTGGTGGGCGTGCCAGCTTTCGTGGGGGTTTGATCCAATTGCTAAACGCTTTCGTTATTTTTTTAAAAAATTAATTGACTTTTTAAGGTTTTTTAATTAGATTTAATGATTTATTTATAAACGTTTCTCGGAAACAAACCGAGTAATATTATTATTGATGCACAATATTACTCGGTTTGTTTCCCGAGAAACGTTTATAAATAAACAACACCGAGAAAAATTGCATTCATTTATAGATTTAATTATTTTGATTTGCACCTTAAAGGAGCAAATAAAACGCTTATAGGTTACCAAAATGTTCTGTGTGTCATTATTTATTGAAAACTTTTAACTACTGCGTTATAATCTATTAAGAAGAAAATTTCAATAGTTTCCTGAATTATTATCTGTAAACGATAATAACTCCAGAGGATATTGACAGATTCAGTACCCACCTCAACTAACTTTAGACATGGAAAAACGATTTGTAGATATTTTGAAATTCAATGTGTATGACTGAATGAAAAATCCTTCTACCGCAAATATTGAAGAAGCTGTTAGAACTTGACAGGAAGAAGGTTTAGAAATCGTATAGGACGCAGTGGCGTAGCTAGCGTGGGTGACACCCCTTGAAAACTTAAATTCAAAATTAAGTAAAATATAATATCTTTAAGTGTCAAATATGATATTAATAAAACATAACTAAATAATTATTTATTGTTATTAAAATTATATTTAATAAAATGGTAATATTAACATCATTTAAAAGATACACAAATAAACTAAAAACATTTGCTTTCACAATCTCCTCTTTTTAGCTTTAACAGCTGCAAACTCGTAAATCACATCTTCAAAATTATCAATTTGAGTTACTTCATGTTCAATAGTCAATATGCCAAGATTTTAGCCACGTGTTGCTCACCGGTGATCGAAAGTGGTTTAAGATTAATTTTAACTCTTACTTGCCCGATACTGTTCCGCACCGACAAGTTTCTTTGTTGGCGCTCACTCTATCGAAGTTTGTCCAAATGACACGGTTTGTCCTACGACACAAGGCCGTCAATGGATTGGTTTATGTTTTGACAGTGCGGATGTGTCGGCCTGCTGGATGTGGAGAAGCTCATTGAGAGATTTCGGAAATTTCGCTTCCCTTACGACTAAATATTGTTATCATGTTTTTATTTGCCTTAAAATAAGTCTTTTTTTTCATCCATGTTCATCAGATGTTCATCAGATGTTCGTACAATGTAGGAAGAGTCCTAGTATCTTCGCATAAAAAAATCAAAGCTTTGCCAGAGGTGAAGATCAATTTTAATACCCACAAAAATTGCAGCCGAGATCGGCATTTGTAACGCGAGCCTCACACACCCGAATCGCACGCCGTAACCAAACGCAAGATTAATCTAGAAGTACTGAAAAATATGTATTCAAACACATAAAAGTGGATTCTGTCTTTTGATATAAAAAACAGATGTTATAGAAAACATGTATGTTTATTTTATGATATTTGAAAACTTATTTTTCACTACACCTACATTCGGACTGGTGACTCAAATGGTTACTGCGTGCGATTTGGAAACTGAAGGTCCCGGTTCAAATCCCGGTCTCGACTGTAATTTTTGCGGGCCTAAAAATTGACACATACCTATTGCAAAGCTTTTATCTGTTAATGCGAAGGACGCTCGGTGGTTCGAATTTCACGTTAATCTGTTGGTCTTCTTTTCAAGTTAGGTGACTACGATATAGGTGCACTGCGAGTTTCCCAATAAGATACTCTGTGACTAGAACTTTGAGATAACATGACATTATTATTTTTACTATACAAAAGCTTTACGACCTATATTTAAAATAAAATGCGTTATAATCTCGTTCTTCACTGACAAAAAGTACTGAGTGAATCGAAAAGAATCTCAGACAAAACAAACACGTCTAGTGTGAAGTAATTGACATTTCATTGAGATTGCGTTGAAACAAGCGACAATCTTTCATTCCGGTACAGTGTGGTAATGATTTGTTGGTATTCCGCTGGGATACTATTTTTGTGTATAAAAGATCAAGCAGTTAGGTGATTACGTGAGTCAGATTAAAAAGTATTTTAATGTACTTTCGTACCAAAACTGTGCAAAATAAAGTACAGTACTCTATAATAAAGAAGGGTTTCAAATCTGCCTTTCATCCCCAACACTGATTCCCTGAAACAATTACTTGAAAACCTTAAAGGAGACTAAAGACCGGGTAGGAACTCGGGCGAGCTATGGAAAAATGTAGACGCGAGGGGGCGAGCCGTCACTCGGCCGACTGTTGTTGCGTTGACGGTACAGGCCAGTATTGGCAAAGTGCAGCTCGACCTTTACACTTAGCAACTGATACACAAATTGGCGCAAATTGAAATCCCAACACCCAAACGGTGTTGTGATAAATGAATGAAATTTGGCCCAAGTATGCCCGCATGAAGAGTATTAAATGAATGAGAATTGAAAGTTTTTATATGTAATAATACGAGAATCACGGTGGTATTTATTATGTAAATAGCTTCTTTTTTAGCATATAAATGACGAACAGTGTGGTGTAACATGACACTTTGTTGTCCACAAGTTTTTGTTGGCTATGTACGCCAAGTTCGCCTTTTTTTTTTATTTTCTTAACTCTACAATTTTTCCCCGGACGGCAAAAATCAAGGGCCCCTTCTTCACATTTGCTACTGGCCCCGCGCTGTCTTAATCCGGCCCTGACTACCCCCTAAAATACACGTAGCTACACACTCCTAAATATGTCATTGTATGTACTGAAGACCGTCTCCACGTGTAAATTTTAGTTTTCTAGCGCCGCTCTGTAGCGTATAAATAAAGATGTAAACGGCTAGAATGTTCGTTCTGTTTATGAGTAAAGCTCAATTTTTATTCAGGAACAGAAGTTCGACATCCCTGTCAATTTAAGGAACCCATAAGAATTTAGGTACCTGTATTCGACGGAGAGGTTACCCATAGTAATAATCTTCTGTAAATTTATAATGGAAAATTCTTAGAGAATCATACGCTTATTTATTTCATCGCTATCATATTTGCATATTCTCGATCAGTAGAAAGCACAGCAACCTTACATGAACCTAGAGTTAAAGTGCTTACTAATGTTACGATTTCGCTAGCAAGATACGCGGTTCCGACTGTTTTAAAAACTGATTACCAACGACAGACGATACCATCAACGAACACTTGGACTCGTTCGGATTGACTTGAAACCTGACAGTATTGCTAGTTTAATGCAGTTTTCCGAATCATTTTATTTGCATAAATTCGAACATGATACAATTTCAAGTCGAGTATAGGTGCACCGTCGACAATAGGTAGGTTCGCTGAATGTAAATCGGATAACGCGAAATGTACTCAATTTATACATCACGAATCTGCAAGATGATAAATTCAAAACTTACTAGAAAATACTTCAAGGCACTTGTGAATCTTAGCTTGAAAGTTAATGGAATTCTAAATAAGCAAAACAGTTTTGAAGTCTGGACTAGGCGTCCGACATACACATGGTTGCTTTCTTTCATTTTCAAAGGAAAATCTAACATTTTTTCCTGAAATAATTTCAAGGATTTACTATTTTAGTCTAATTACCATGATTTTAACAATTTTAGATATATATAATATATTCTTTAATTTTAAAACTTCCTCTCTTTATACAAGAAAACTTACATTATATACACCGCCGCTTCTAACAAACCAAACAACAGTGATGGACGTGAAGCACAACGAGTCCCTGTGATTGTTGGAGCTACAGAGTGATGCTCTCTTTGTTTAAGCGCGTGGTGTTGCCAATAATTATACTCTACTGTAATGAAAGAGCACAGCCCCCTGGATCGCATTTGAAAAAATTATAGATCAACTTAAAAAAAGGTAGACGTGTTTCGATACCAAAGGACAAATAAAAGAAGTCTATCAAAAAAAAAAAAAAAAAAAAAAAAAAAAAAAAAAATCCAATTGTATCACAATAATTTCGATTACTATTTTCGAAATGCGGGTGTCACCCCCAAATGGGTGACACCCGGGGCGGACCGCCCCCACCGCCCCCCTTAGCTACGCCACTGATATGACGCAGAAAGTAAACATAAATTCGACAGTGATGGATATGAAAACCCGTGGCAAAATAATTTTTTAAAAAAACCTGTCATATCAAAATGTATGACAACTGATATTCAGTTTAATGAAACCTTTTCCTTCATATTTCATGTAATCAGGCATTTGTGCTGTTAATCATATTATAGCCAAAGAAAGAAACCGAAAGAGGAGACCTTTGTTTGTTCCTTGCAAAATTGACCAAGATATCCAGTTTTTATTTTAACATAATCTGCCTTAGGAATATCATTAATAAACCAAATAATAAAATCTAATTTCACCAACCTTCGTCCTTTTATATACGCAAAGTATAAATAAAAAGACAGATTTAACTACAGTGAGTAGTTTTATAAAGACTTATTGTGCCAAACATAGCGAAAGTCAAAGTATATGGCAAATTATTATTATGGGCTTTAACTCGCTGTACGTCTGTTTCATAAGTTATACATTGATACAAAAGTGGGCGGTAGGTATAAAGGTTGACTACCTCTGCTGTTAACAATGTGCTCGCGCCTTTGACTCGAGTCAAGAAACCGCCACTGAGGCGAGCGGCACTCGCGAGCTTAGACGAGGCGAGGCGAGACTACGCGAGTGCACCGTTTACACCAGGGGTCCCCAAACTTTTTATCACGTCGACCCCCTCATAGAACATTTGCCTTCTCATCGACCCCCAGATTAATCGTTTAATAAAAACCAGTGGCGGATCTGGGGGGGGGGGGGGGTACACCAGGGTGCCAACTTCAAGGGGGCGGCAGAATCATATTTGAAGCGCGGCGATTTAAGTCGCGGATATCTTTTTTAGCTCTACTAGTACACTGAGCGCCGGGTGGCGAACAATGAGTTTGACCAACAATCGGGACGGCGACAACAATGTGTTTGGCCGACAATCGAGGCGGCGACAATTGGGGTCAGACGGCAAAAATGGGAGCTGCAAATAATGTTGCAAGGAGCGGCATTCCTACAGTTCTTGCCCCGGCTCGAAAAATTCCTGGATCCGCCACTGATGAAAATTTTAAATCATTTTTAGCATTTTTGATGCTAAGCGATAACGAGACTTGTATAACTACCCAAAGAAAGTATTTGTAGTTCCCACACCTTAAAAAATCCACCCAACAACACTAACAAAAAAGAAGATATTTTACACTGTTATTATAATCGTAAAAAATAATAACAAAATTATAGATAGATGGAAACTAGCCTATAGCCGTAAGTGTCATAAAACGTAAAACACAAAATAATCATTGAAAATTTAAATAAATTATATTCGATTAAAAAACATCTGCTATATTACGACTACTATTGAATACATTAAAAATATGTTAACATACCTTTTTATTAAAGTAGCTGATATTAGTGAGATGGATGGGTCTGAAGGGCAGCAGCAAGATTACTGATGTTCGGTTGAAAATTGGTAAGTTTTAGTCGTAAATCACCACGGTTTTCCAAGTTCAGTCTGTTTCTCTGTTTTGTCAAAATAGCGTTCGCGTTGCTAAAGCCAGCTTCAACAATGTATGAAGTTGGGAATGCAAGTAATTAAAAAAGGTTCGGCTTCTGCTCTGAGCTTGGGGTATTTCGTAGCAACATTGTTATTGCTCCAAAATTCGCTGAGGTTTTTATTTTTTAAACAACGCTTTAGCTTCCAGATCTACGAATATTTCAATCAGTTCATCTTCTAAGCCACGTTCATTACCTTCATTATCAATTTTAACTTCAAATGGAGAAGCAAACCATTCAGGAACATGCATATTCTCCAAGTCTTCGAAACGTGCTTTGAAGTCTTCTCTTAATTTATCGAGATGTTTAATTTATATCTCCAAATCACTGTCGAGTATCTCTTCATTTTCTTTTAGTAGTCGAAAGTTTGAAAAATATTTAAAATCTTTACGTGCCAGTGAAGATTTTAACAGGTCCATTTTTAGTTGAAAGGCCATTATAATTGTTCGAGCTTGAACAATTGTAACATTTTTTCCTTGCAAACGCTTCTGTACTTCGTTAAATTTCAAATAAAGATCTTCCAAATAGAACAAGGTGGTTCTTGCACGTTTTAACTCGTCACATAGTAATGGATCCACATTCTTAAGAACTCTGCAGACGACTCGTACAAGTCAACAAGCCTCTGCAAACTATCACCTCTTGATAACCACCTTACCTCAGTGTGCAAAAGTAATTGATTGAAAAGTTCATCATTTTCTTCACATAACTGCAAACAGTTGGGAATTGAGAGGATGAGCTTTAATTTTATTAATTGACGTAATGTACACTTTTTGAGTATCATGCAGCTCACCACTCAATTTTTTGGCTTACAAGATGCTGCCTGTGTAGGACACAGTGGGCGGTACGTACATTAGGAACCTGTTCCTTCAGAAAGACGAAAAATCCTCTATAACGGCCTACCATAGCAGATGAACCGTCGGTAGCTACTGCAGTAATATTCCGAAAGGAATGTAGTGTTTGTTCAAATAATCTTGCAAACATAAGAAAATTGTCTCACCTTTTGAATCAGTTTGAAGATATTTAGCAAACAGAAATTCATCAACAGTGTCATTCAGGAATGGACTATGGAACCAAACAGAAGCCGTGAGGAGATTTGAACTTTCGAAAGTTGACTCGTCAAGTTGAATAGCAAACTTACAATGCTGGAGCTCAGAGGTCAAAGATCTTTCCACATCATCGGCCATTTCCTCTATACGTCGCTGCACAGTATTTGCACTCAATGGTATGCACTTTAAAATAGTTTGAGAGTCTTTCTTCATAACATTTTCAATTACATCTTTTATAGCTGGTACTATAATCTCTTCACCAATAGTGTACGGTTTGCCTTTCTTTGCTATGTTAAGAGAGATGCTGTAGGATGTCCTCAGTCCTCCTTCCCTGTCAGCGCTAGCAGATGACTTCAAATCTGTACTTAAATTTGGCCGATCTCTCAATTTCTCTTTTAGCATTTTGAAATACTCAATATCTTTTTTTTCTTATCAGAATGGATCCTTTCCATGTGGTCTTTCATTTTCGCCGGCTTCATTGCATCATTGCTGAAAGTTTTTTTTTTCACATAACAAGCACATAGGAATAGTTTCATTAGCAGAAGATGGCACAAAACCATATTTCAAATACTCGTGTGAATATTGTCTGCATTTCTTCTTAGCTCTGGTAGACGACATTGTAGGTATTAAACTCAGATTTATAATATAAACAACACGATACGATCGTAGCACAACAAAACAGCAGCAGTAAGAGACGCAACATATTACCGCACGAGCTATAAAGAACTGTCTGTTTTTTCTCAGAGTGCATTCATTGTTGCTACTTTTTTCTTACAATAGATATCTAGACTTGAAGGAATAATAATTACATCTAAAAGTAACCTATTCAATAGAATTAGATAGGAAAAAGATAAAAAGGAAGTATCTAAATTTAATGGTTTTCGGTATATTACGATATCTTCTATGTAAAGGACAAAATCTACATTTAGATATACAATACATAGAGTGGAAACCATACTAGAGTTTAACAGTGCAATTTGTGTATAATGAACCAGCAGCGTTGTCTCTCCCCCCCCCCACCCCTTCCTGTGGCTTTACGTATCGTCGACAGCGCGGTCATTAGAGGCGGGATGGAACTGCGGACAAGGAACTGGAAGGAATTCGTCCATGGCTTTTTGGAGGAAGCATCCCGGCATTAGCCTTGAGTGATTTGGGGAAACCATGGAAAACCCAAATCCGGATGCCTGGACGGGGATTCGAACCAACGTCCTCCCGAATATAAAATGCTTAAATACCCGAAGTAAATAAAAAAATAAAGTTTTAATAATTGTTGAGATCATCACGTAGCTTAGCTAAAATAATTCTTTCTTATTCCAAAGACGGACCTTAAAGAGACACAATTCGTAAATTGGTCTACATTCGTTTCTCACAGGAATAACCACTAGCAAACCAGCAATGCGAGTGAAGAATAAAGCGGCGAAATCAAACAGTTTGAAGGCTAAGCTTTGCTCCATTATTACCTCAACGCTTTGCGCCCCAGCGAGTCACCGTAACAATCCAATTGGTGTATTTGTTTTCGCTGCTTTGTTCTTCGCTCTCGTCGTTGATATGCTCTCCGCTCCAGTATGTTTTCTCCTTAACACATACCTAAAGCGACGCAGGCTTCGGTAAAACTCAAATTATAACTGGGGTAGTCAGTTATTTTGGATTTTTGTTGGAATATTCCCATTTTTTTCCTAGACCATTTAAATGATCCTCTTTATTATCAATCGACCCCCTTTCGACCCCCGGGTATTAATCGACCCCCGGAGAACTCTTATCGACCCCCCGGGGTTCGATACCGACCACTTTGGGGACCCCTGGTTTACACTCTCGCGTTCGCGGTGTCTCGCCTCGCCTTGTCTAAGCTCGCGCGATAGTGTAAACGCGGCATAAGGAACACACTTTTTCTCGTAGTCGAAGTCACTGCACGTAGTGACAAATGTAATATCAGCACTAACAATTGTATTACCTGTTAATTGAACCACTTGACTTAAGTGCACTTGTAACCCAGTAACCCTTTTCTCTAACTGATTAATGTTACATTGGGTTGCCTCCAATCCATGGGTAAGCTGTTTCTGATGCTGTACCAATGCATTAACATTTTGTACCACCTCTTGTCTCAACTCATCGAGCTTTACTATCATTGGCTTTGAACAAACTCACATACTCATCCTTGATTATACTACAATCTTCCCTGACATCCTTCACCTCTTTATAAATCAAATTTTCACATTCAGCCTTATTCTGTTCACAAATTTTTGTAACCTTTTCAAATTTCTTCTGACACTCTACAACTGCATGCTCCAGTTTCGAATTTAAATTATTAACATCCTCCTTGAATTGAGAACTAAAACCATGAAATTGCTTACTGATTTTCTGATCAAAACAGTCAGAGAATTTGCTCCCAAAATCGAATTCATTTTTAAATTCAGAAAACTTGCTGTCAAATTTACTATCAATTTCGGAAAACTTACTATCAAATTTACCATCAATTTCGGAAAACTTACTATCAAATTTGCCATCAATTTCGTAATTGTCGTAGAGCGCGGCTCGCGGCTCACGTAGTGAAGGCATTGGCCTATTTACTTACTGTATGATGTAGTTTCGTATGTGTAACTGTGTTTAAGAAGAACTGTTTGTCGTCGATAGGAACTGCGATTATAAAAGTGATGTTTGGACAGTATTTAAATTAACATTGAACGTCAATTTGTGATAGTGGATGATTTAGCTTAAAGGAAATATGCATTATAATTTTCCTTTTGTCTCATGAACTCTGTAATCTTTCGGATACGAAGTTTAGATTAGCCTTTACTTTGAAATTTGATAGTGACCAAACCGTTCACAAGTATTAACGTGCTTTATCAATAAACCTTTCGTGGACATAATTATTCTTATTAATGAACTTAGTGATCTTTATTAATTGTTCTTATAATTGCTTCTTAGGACGGCTTTGGTTTCATCATCTGGCGACCGACGTCACAAAGAACTATACAAAATTAAATTAGTTTGCTTCTAGAACTGTGTCTTTGAGAGAACTTATTTTATTTGCGAGTATTAATATACCGCTAATTATAAAAGAAAGAATAAAAGTGTCTTATATTTGGCATGAACATATATAGTGACAGCGATAAAACTCTGCAGAAAGCAAACTGATATTTGCAACATAGTCGTTGCATAGCCTCGCGCTGATCTGAATGTAAGCCACCACAGTAGTCGTTTTACATGATATTTTTCGCGTACGGATACTTTGCCACCACCACAAAAATTTCACACCGTACTGCGGGTGACTTATTTTTGCAACACGAATTTCAGTAACTTCGATAGTGGCAACATATTAAATGTACTAATATCAAACTAATGTCGAGTACCGTAGTATTATTTCAGTCTATCACACGTTCTCTTCTTTGCAATTTTTAATACAAACTCTAGTAGTTACGTTGTTAAGCTACTCAGTAGTGGTAAACATGTCGCTCGATTTTGTATTCCCCGGGAAGGGAAGGTACCTGGAGAACTAACCGTCCTACGACCCTCCCCCACCCTCTCTTTCTGCGTACCGAGCGTGGTGGTGTAACGGATAGCGTTCTGGCCTCGCATTCGGGAGGACGGCGGTTCGAATCCCCGTCCGGGCATCCAGATTTGGGTTTTCCATGGTTTCCCCAAATCACTCCAGGTGAATGCCGGGATGCTTCCTTCAAAAAGGCCACGGCCGAATTCCTTCCCATTCCTTGCCCCCATCCTTTCCCGTCTCTAAAGACCACGTTGTTAAAAAGGGACGTTAAACTGTTACAAAAAAAAAAAAAAAAAAAAAATCTTTCTGCGTACTCTGCCACCAACCTGCCAACGCCTAGCTGAGACACTGGCCAAGTCTGGATGGTCTCCCCCCACCCCCTTAGCATTGCTGTTTGCAAGGCTTCCCTTGCAACGTGTGAAGGGTCACCATAAGGAATCTATTGCGCAAACCCCTACCGCACATCTCATGCTACTGGCAACGCCCCTTACACACATGATGGGATTGGGTAGTCCACCAGCAGCTTTAAGGGTAAGAGCCGTGCGGTATGTCGAGGGCTTGTCTCCGATACTAGGACCCGACACGTACGGTAAGTCCCGACACTTCAAGTGACTGCCCTGCGCGGTTACCCTATGAGATGGGCTCACGTCCCCCAAAGCAATATCGCAATAATGCGTTAAAGTTTGATCTCTTGTTAGCAAGAGTCACCGCCGGGGTCATTCACTCGATTCTCCTACCGCACATATAACGCATACTGGCTAGCATCCGTTGCCCAATACTTCAGAGACTGGGCAGCTCACCAATGTTGTGCAGTCAGCTCGCAACTGCAGTATTGCGTTTGGCAAATTACATTTTCAATGTTGTGAATACCTACAAAGCGTTGAAATATTTCTAATGGTCTCGGTAACATATGTGAAGAAATCATATATTATGCCGGTTTCATCTACTTACTTCAGTAAATTCGATAGTTGTAAATCTTTGCTATATCTAGCGCGGTAAAATATTGTCGCACATCAAGTGGATCAGGCCACGAAGAAGGAAAGACTGTCGTAGCGTAGTGGTTACGCCTAAGAGACTGTGGGACTAAAGGCCGTGGGTTCGAATCCATTAAGTGCTGTAAAATTTTAATTTCTTAACTTTCTGTAAACTATTCTGGAATATTCTTGTTGTTACTAGTGTTAATGTTCTAGACTGTTCTTCATCACTATATAAGCGATACTCCTTTCTAGCCGGAGTCAGTTCGCTCCGTGCTTCTGTACTGTGCCAACTGTTAATAAAGCTTCGTTGCCTTAAACTGAGTGTTTCGTCTACGACCCCGCTACGCCCTAGGATTCTGAATTTGGTTTGCTACGTGACATTATTTTGGTGGAGGCGCCGGGTAGATCCTCGTGACCGCTAAAATCTACAACAACACCGTGGCCCCAATCAGACCACGAGAGAGCCGTCGCTTACGAGGCGAGAAGCCAGAGTACGAGCCGTATTCTACTGATTGGAAGCCGTCAGAAGGAGAAGAAGAAGTAAGGACGACGATGACGCCGACCGCCTGCCAGCACATTCGTCATCCGGTATTATTTTCAGGCGACGACGGCCACGACCCAGGCAACTGGCTGAAAGGCTACAAACGTATCGCTAAATTCAACAACTGGGACGATACAGTGTGCCTGTCAAATGTATTTTTCTACCTCGAAGGAACTGCCAAACAATGGTTCGAAAATAACGAAGAGAAACTGACTAGCTGGGCAGCATTCCAGAAAGAACTGCAGGCATTCTTTGGAGACGCACAACGGCAGAGACGCCATGCCGAAGAGAAACTAAAGTGTAGAGCGCAGCGCCAAGGGGAAACGACACAGTCATACATACAAAGTGTTTTGGGGCTGTGTAAAATAGTCGACCCCACAATGAAGGAAGAAGATAAAGTAGCACACCTTATGAAAGGCGTCGCCGAGGACATGTACCAAGCGTTGCTGCTGAAGGAAATTTCCACAACAGACGACTTTATTAAGTGTTGCCAATACATTGAGACGATGCACCAGAAAAGAATTGGACGAAAGAAGTTTGAGAGACTACCAAACGTCGTATCAATGGCCGCAGTGGAAGAGGACACAGATATTAGAGACATTATTAGAAAAGTAGTGAGAGAGGAAGTGGAAAGGGCGATAGGAATGTATGTCAAGCCAAAAACTGAGACTCTGGAGGAAATAATAAGGGAGGAGGTGGAACAAACGCTGGCGCCCATCTCTTTTCGTGCAGCCCCAACAAAAACTGTTAGACAGCCGAGACCAAAGAGAATTTCTACCACTGCGACGCAACGCGAGGATCCTCCAAACTTTCCCAGGAAAACCGACATCTGGAGAACGCGGAACAACCAGTCGGTATGTTTTTACTGTGGGTGACCGGGACATGTAGTACGCTACTGCCGAGAGAGACGGAAGATATTTAATGATGCCCGTGAAAGGAGATTCGAAGCACGTTTCAGCGTCCGAAGACCCCAGGACGACAATGAAGATCAAGACGTAACTTATGAACGACGTAGATCACTCTCGCCGCAGGCTGGTCGCTTCAGGGGACGGTCGCCGACACGCCGATCACGATCTCCGTCACCGTTCCGACTTTCCAGCCAGTCTCCTAGCCGCCGCAACCTGGAAAACTAAAAGGTGCGACCTTCCTTGGAGGTGAGGCCGCTCTAGGGAAAAATCCTCCGCCGCCGATCATTACGAAAATGTTGCAAATTACGTTGAAATCCTCATGGATGGTCAACCAGCTCACGCTCTTGTGGACTCTGGGGCATCTTTCTCGGTTATTTCGGAGAATTACCGGCGCCAGTTGCGGAAGACTATGTTCGTCGACAACAGAAATGTTTTGCTCAGGGTTGTTAATGGGAATCATGTACAACCTACAGCAAGGTGCACTATTCGTGTCTCTATAAATGGCCACGAGCAGCCCTTTGAGTTCGTTGTGCTACAAGAATGCAGTCATGACGTCATACTTGGTTGGGACTTTCTGAAGGCTTCACAAGCAATTATAGACTGTGGTCGCTTGAAGATTTTGCTAGACGATGTGAGAGTTGAGGAGGGGGAAAACAGTCCTTGCCGTGCCTGGAAAGTTGGTGTGCTGGATGAGGTCATAATTCTTGCCACCAGTGCTTCAAAGGTAACTGTCATGTGTCATACGCCACGTACTTGTATGGACCTCCTAGTGGAATGCAATAGGAATTTACCACTGGAGAAAGATTTGTTCATCCCTGCCTCCGCCGTCTCATTTGAGAACGGAATTGGTGAATTGTGGGTAGTCAACTGCTGCAAGGTGCCACATATCCTCCCAAGGTGCCAGTGTATATCATACGCCGAGACGTTAATTGAAGGGCATCTGAGTGTCATGGAAACCTTTTGCGAAGAACCCACAAGTGTGAATGTAACAGAAGCAACGTGACTAAACATTCAGTCCCGACTCTCGCCGGATTTGACTAAGGAACAACAGGAGAAGCTATTCGCGGTTCTTCAGGAATTCTATGAATGTTTCAGTCCACAGGTGAAGAGCAAGTCGACCCCATTGAAGGTACAACATCAAATTGACACTGGCGACGATCGACCTATCAGCCAAAGACCGTATCGAGTTTCAGCAGCGTAGCGCCGAATAATTCAGCAAGAAGTAGAAAAGATGTTGAATGACGACATCATTCGGCCGTCTCAGAGCCCATGGTCATCGCCGGTAGTGCTCGTGAGAAAGAAGGACGGCCACTGGCGGTTCTGCGTCGATTACCGACAGCTCAATATGGTGACTAAAAAGATGTTTACCCTCTTCCGCGAATTGACGATACGTTGGACTGTCTGAAGGGAGCTAAGTTTTTCTCGACTATGGACCTACACACAGGATACTGGCAGATAGAGGTAGACGAAAGCGATCGAGAGAAAACTGCATTTATTATTCCCCGATGGCCTGTATGAATTTAATGTAATGCCATTTGGTTTGTGTAATGCGCCAGCAACAATCGAACGTGTGATGGATAATCTTCTACGTCATCTGAAGTGGACGATGTGTCTCTGTTATTTAGACGATGTTATAGTGTTCTCCGAAACCTTCGATGAACACGTGAAAAGACTGAGAGCTGTTCTTATATGCCTGAAACAAAGTGGCTTGCAGCTCAACCCAAGAAAGTGTCTTTTCGGAGCTAAAGAAATAAAAATACTTGGCATCTTGTGTCAGGTGAGGGTGTGCGGCCAGATCCCGACAAGGTGAGATCTATAACGGAATTTCCTGTTCCTAAGAATACCAGTGACGTCAGGAGCTTTCTTGGTCTATGCTCTTACTATGGACGCTTTATAAAAGACTTTTGTATGAAAGCCAGGCCGCTCCAAGAATTGCTAAAAAGTGGTGCTAAATTCCTCTGGGGTAGATCTCAACAAGATTCTTTCCTCATTTTGCAAAAGGCTCTGACGACTGACCCTGTGCTTGGGCTGTATGATGAGAAAGCGCCTACTGAGCTGCATACAGACGCTAGTGGTTATGGAATTGGCACTGTATTAGTACAGATTCAGGATGGGAAAGAGAAGGTAATAGCCTATGCCTCCAGGACTCTCAACAAAGCCGAAAGAAACTACTCAACAACGGAACGTGAGTGTCTTGCTGTCATATGAGCTGTCTGCAGATTCTGACCATATCTCTTTGGACGACCATTTACAGTTGTAACAGATCACCATTCACTTTGCTGGTTAACAGGCCTTAGGGAGCCATCAGGACGACTTGCCAGGTGGGCATTACGTCTTCAAGAATACGACATTACTATAATCTACAAAAGTGGAAAGAAACACCGGGATGCCGACTGTCTCTCGAGGAATCCAGTGGAGGAACAGCAAGAGACTGAAGAGAGTACTGACTGCCTCGCTACTCTTCGCGATTTCTCTGAGGAACAAAAGAAGGACGCTAAATTGTTGCAAATTAAACTTGCCTTAGATCGCTCAGAGGATGTGAATGGAGAATTTAAGATGATAAATGAGGTGCTTTACAAGGAAAACTTTGACCACTTTGGAAAGAGATGGCTTCCAGTGATTCCCAAGCACATGCACATCGAAATTCTTCAACATTTCCACGACGCGCCTACAGCAGGCCATTTAGGGTTTATTAAGACTTATGACAGAATCCGGAAGAGATTTTTCTGGCCAGGATTATTAAGAAGTGTTCGTCACTATGTTTCGCACTGTCGAGAATGCCAGAGAAGGAAGACAGTTCCTCAGAAACCACCTGGACGACTTATACCAATTCCGCCTGCAGAAACGCCTTTCCAGCGTGTCGGTATTGACTTACTCGGACGATTCCCGACTTCTACCAGTGGCAATAAGTGGATTATCGTTTGTACTGATTATCTGATTCGGTACGCCATTACAAAACCTTTGAAAACAGCTGTAGCCCCTGAGGTGGCAAAATTCATTGTGGAGGACATTTTATTAAAACATGGGGCCCCAAGCTCAGTGATCACGGATCGAGGAAAGGTCTTCCAGTTGATACTTTGAACGAGATCAACCGTCGATGTAACATCACACATCAAATGACGACTGCTTACCACCCTCAAACTAATGGCCTTACAGAACGTTTCAACAAAACACTTGCTGACATGCTCTCCATGTACGTGAGTGTCGAACAAACCAACTGGGATGAGGTGCTGCCTTTTGTGACGTTCGCCTACAATACTGCCAAACAAGACACTACCGGATTTACGCCATTCTTCCTGGTACACAGACGTGAAGCAACAACGACCATGGACACTGTGTTCCCGTTCCATCCTGACGACGTGAACGACGATTACATCGCCAAATTAGTAACAAGGGCTGAGGAGTGTCGGCAGTTATCTCAGCTCCGCACACTGCAGGCTCAAGAGAATGACCGCCGGAGGTATGATGCAAGTCACCGTTCTGTTTCATACCAACCTGGCAACCTCGTCTGGATATTTACTCCCATCCGTAAGGTTGGCCTGTCTGAGAAGCTCCTCAGACGTTACTTTGGACCATACAGGATTGTACGAAGGTTGTCTGATGTCACTTATGAAGTCGAGGATTTCGATCCACACTCAAAACGACGAAAGGTGAGAGACACAGTTCACGTGCTCCGACTGAAGCCTTACATGGACCCTTCGAACCAGAGTAGACTAGATGATCCAGCATTCTTCAGTAAACCAAAGGGCCCCAAGAGCTGTACGTCTCATCCGGGCTCGAAGACATCGACGAATAGGGACATCACCGCCCACCAGGAACCAAGGCGCGCGGGACCTACGACTCGCTCCATGACCAGGGCAACGTAACATCGGGACGCTGTTCCCTTAAGGAGGGAGCAATGTCGCACATCAAGTGGATCAGGCCACGAAGAAGGAAAGACTGTCGTAGCATAGTGGTTACGCCAAGAGACCGTGGGACTAAAGGTCGTGGGTTCGATTCCATTAAGTGCTGTAAAATTTTAATTTCTTAACTTTCTGTAAACTATTCTGGAATATTATTGTTGTTACTAGTGTTAATGTTCTAGACTGTTCTTCATCACTATATAAGCGATACTCCTTTCTAGCCGGAGTCAGTTCGCTCCGTGCTTCTTTACTGTGCCAATTGTTAATAAAGCTTCGTTACTTTAAACTGAGTGTTTCGTCTACGACCCCGCTACGCCATAGGATTCTGAATTTGCTTTACTACTTGACAATGTTAAGTAAGGCGATTCTCATATTTAGAAAAATCCTCGAGATGAACAGTGACACTTGCACATGTCAAACAGATTCTCTCGTTAGCCCGTACTCACTGGACGGCTCACGAAGGCCGTCCAGTAGCCACGTCAGGAGCAGAATAATGCCTCAGGACACATGCAGGGCAGTAAATAAGGTGTTAGTAGTTTATCAACAATTTCTTTAGCCTGCCATAACCCGTTCTGGACACACAATCCTCCCCCCGACAAATTCAGTGGTCCCCTTTCCTATTGGCCGGGTTCACTCGTGACGTCCAAGCATGCTTACATCATAATCCTAACAGTTCTAGAGGACATGCATCCGAACCACGGAGACCGTAGCATACAACATGAAGAAAACAATCATTTCCAAATTTGGTCAGTTTAAAGGCCCAGTTTCCACCCGTAACGGGGATTCGGAGCAGGGACATCTCACTCGCCAGTCAACTATAGCGACCAAATCTTTCTTTCTTACCTACTAATCGTTAGGGTTCGGATCTTTATGACAAAAAAAATAAGAGAAATATGCATGCAAATATGACTTAAAAAAGGGGAAAATATGACGAAACATTTAAATTTAATACACATCAAAACATGCTCAAGTATACATAATTTATTTTATATAGTAGTGTTGCTTTCATGTAGAGAGCATAATTTGCTATTATGCGCTCAGTGTACGTTTGAAAAATTAAATTTGAAATCATTTTGTTGAAGTCACATAATTTACAGAAAAGAGCTCTTTCGTCTGTAATAAAATATTTCTTTCCAAATTTCTTTACGTAACTCGATAATTTCGGATATTTTTTCTTTTTTTTTCCGGCACGGTGGTACTCATTACATTGACTGATGGTTTGGGGAGTTTACCGTGTGTGAGAGAGAGGTTCTTCGTGTGGTCCTATTCCTGTAGGATAATTTCACAGATTCTTGATTAATGGGTTTGTTGATTTGTGTGTTGTAGAATTTTATGGCAAGCTCCCTGAACCTTTCATGTAGTATTGACGACCTTGTAGCTTTATGAAAGGCTGGTGCCGGGAACCTGCAATCAAGATGTAAGGCTCTGTTCAGAACGCGGTTTTGGATTATCTGGACTCGTTTAAGGTTTGTTTTGCCTGTGTGTCCCCATACAGGGCAGGCATATTCCAAAATCTACTTTACTATGGTGCAGTAGTCCGTATTCTTAAAGGTGCGGAGCGCTTATTGTCCCTGTTTAACACGGGGTACAATGCTTGAAGTCTGACACTGGCTCTTCTGTGGAAGTCGTTGATGTGGGCCCTCCAGGTCAACCTGGAATCAAGCGTAACTCCGAGGTAGCGTACTGATCTAGCCGACGGTATTATGTTGTTGTGAATTTTTAGCTGTGGGTAGTGACAATTAGTTTTGTTTTTTCCTCCAATGATAGAAGTACAGTTCTGTGAATAATTATCTTAATTTCTTCTCATCTATAACTTCTAAATAATTCCCGATGCTATTAAAATATGGACAGATATTTCTCAAAACTTGATCATATGACCATAAATATTACCGTAATATGGCCAAAACTAGGAAGTTTGGTTTGAATTTTCATTTTTATGCTGTATAAAATACATTTAATTACAATCAGAAACGTTTAATCAGCGTTTAATTCAGAATTACATTTCAAAACGAATAGAAAAAAATGACTTGCCATAAAGATCCGATCCCTGCTGATCGTTAAACAATAAAAATGCAGCAACAGTAACGTGTGAAAAACTAGCGCTCCCAAGAACCCATCGAAATTACACCAGTTTCCTCATTGGATGGTATAGCTACTGAACGATTATCGGTGTAAGGGTTTGGTCAGTGCTTGCATTTACACTCGTAACGAGGAGGTGGAAAACGGATAGTGTTCGAGGCTCTTCTTTCCCTTGGGTTTTTTGTTATTATCTTTTTTTAACAGCTTAACGTCTCTTAATAGCGAGGTCTTTAGAGATAGGAAAGGATGAGGAACAAGGAATGGGAAGGAATTATGCCATGGCCTTTTGAAGGAAGCATTCCGGCATTTGCCTGGAGTGATTTGGGAAACCGTGTTGTTATCAGTTGCCCAGATCCGTTAACATATTTTCGTGTTATCAAGGTGCCCTGTGTTACTGAATACATTTTCGTGTTATTAGGTGCGCTTATATTTTTATTGAGTAGATTTTCAGCATTCACATTTACTGCAAATATAAAGTACAATGATGCAAGTGGGCAAAGGTTCAACGTTCGAATAGTGGAATTGGAGGCTACGGCTTCTGGGCCTTTATGGAATAGGTAACCACCCGTCTCACTGCAAACAAAGGGGAGAGTTAATCCTCTGTTATGAATGGTGAAGGTATTGTCCTGTTAGCTGCGAAGACCTCTCAGATCCAGTGGCGTAGCTGGGTCAACAAGGGCCCCGGTGCAAAAAATTTATTTTGGGCCCTCAGGCCAGACGGGCGACCTTTCATTTTGCTTTGTGTGCTGGTAGGGGCCCCCTGAACTGAGGATGGGGGCCCTTGAATTGTTCTTTAGGGGCCCCTGAGCAGTGGTTGGGGTCCCCCCTGAGCAGCGAGGGCCCTTAGTGAGGGGCTCCTTAGACGACGGGAGAGCAAAAAAAAAAAAAGGGTCGCCAGTTTGCCGTGAAGGCTCGTGGGCCCTCTAAACCTCGCTTGAGGGCTCCTAGAGAAGCGCTTAGGGCCCCTTGAGGTATGCTTGGGGCCCCCTGAGCGTGAGGGCCCCGGTGCACTGCACCGCCTAGCCCCATAGTAGCTACGCCCCTGCTCAGATCTCTGAGTTGGTGAACATTCAAGTAAACGAATTACACCTTCCTCTACTAGCAGACTATCACCGACCTGTCGGCAAGCCCTAATTGTCCCGGGTGTGGGAAAGACGAGCAATGAATTAATTTCCACTATCTGATGTAGTCGAGGATACAACCACCCAGTACAACGTGAAGGAACTGTAAAAAGAATAAGGATGGATGTCATAACAAATAAAAAAAAATGTTGATTTAGTAATAAATTAATTGTTCTAAAAACTACCATTATATACTTTCTTAGCCAAGTCGAGCCATGTGAAACTACAATGCTGTACACTTTCTTTCAATAATTACTTTTACTTACAGCAGTTCTTCTTGAAGTGGGCTTACTTATGCATTACCTGAATAGCGTAAAGTAATAATGAAGTATATGTAATTCCTCCTTGTGTGGTGGTAACTTCCGACCTTGAAACTTTTAAAAGGTTAGAAGGATCTCAAAGCTAATAAATGAAAACAATTACTTAAAGGTAAACAATTGCTACTTAAAGATTAATACACAGTTTCTTTTTTTATGTTTAGACTTACCGGCCAATATAATGTTTAAATTTTTATCAGAAGATTCCACACAACAGATTTCACCAGGTAAATAATTTTTCTTCTCAAAACCAAAACATAGTTCTTTTACGATAAGGAATAATTTTTTACAACTTAATATTTCAATAACAGTCCCTGAAAATCTTTTTTCAACGACTTGCCTATCTATATTTTATCATGCGTCTTTCATAAATTAGAGCTCGTATCCTTCAAAAATTGTTAATGTCTTATCCACTGTTTTAACTTGGGCAGACTGCACTATGAAGTTCTATAAAATGCGGACTATTCAGTAAGATTTACTGCTCTGCAAAAATCTGAGAGACAATAACTAACTAAATATGTACATTCACTTCCCTAACCTAAATGAAGACCTCTTCTGGTAACACTTCAATAAACGTGGCATCTTGCCTCGACGAAAAAGCCTAACCAGGAGCGACAGTAAGAAAGAAAACTAATGAAAGATCCACACTTACTTCCAACAACTAAAAAAATGACAAACTGATATGATTTAATCAGCATTCATACGCACTCACTATTCTCAACACTTATTCAGATTAAAAACTTGCTACTAAGTGAGTGCACGATCACTGTTGAAAAAGCTTTGATCTGTCATTGCGCCTATATATATATATATATATACATATATATATATATATATGGCTTCTGCAGAAATGATTACCTCTGGTGCCATGGGCGCCGACTTCATAAGAGATGGTGGGGCCCGGGCCCCACCAATAATGAGAGTGGTGGGGCTGTGTCCCACCAATATTTTTCCTACTGAAAATTTTAATTGTGTAACTCTACACATTCCCAGAGTAGGCAGCAATGTGGCTAATAAATAGGTGGCCAGTTACCCTTGCTGTTTGTTTACGCGGGGAAGCTTGGCGGGGTGGCGACGCTGTGTAGGACATTGGACATTAGTTGCGGCTGCTCAGTGCATTGACCCGTCTCAAGGACACCGTTCTGCCACCCCTCCTCCCCCGGCGACAACCCCCTCCCACGCTCGCAGTGCTGTAGGCATGTAGCGGCAGTATATTGTTGTGGGTGTCAGCTTCTGACAGTGTTCAGTTTCAGTGAAGTGATTTTACTTGTTACAATTTAAATCCTAATATTGACAATAGGTTTTGTGGCCTATTTGTTCAACCGAGTGTTGGAAAGAACTTATTATTGCCAATGGAGAGGTTTTTACTAAAAAAAAAAAACTGCGCTTGGAAGTTGACCAATCCAATAAGGGAAGTGAAGAAGCAGACCCTTCATCAACTTCCGTGCCGTCGACGTCTGCATCCACTTCTCGATCTTATTCATCACCGGTGGTTTCATCAGTTGGAAACAAGACAGGTAAAAAAAGAACATTTCAAAAGTCTTGGCTTTTATCTCATTCTTGGATAGAGTGGAGTTCACAAATCGATAAAGTATTTTGTAAAATTTGCAAAGAAGCTGAAGCTAAATGTCTTCTGACATTCAGTTCAAAAAAAGAAGACGCTTTTACAGCAGTAGGGTTTTCCAATTGGAAAAACGCCCGGGAAAGGTTTAAAGCTCACGAAAATTCACACTCTCATAAAGAAAGCGTGATGAAAGTTTCTTCTAAACAAAATGTAGCAGGTTTATTAGATGACCAACTAGATAAAGACATGAAACTTGCCCGCTCTGCCATGATGTGTATTTTTACAACTGTAAAATTTCTTTGCCGTCAAGGTATTGCTATTAGAGGTCATGAGGATATAAATTCCAATTTCTGGCAATTATTAAATTTGCGTAAAGAGGATAGGCCAGACCTAGCAGACTGGTTAGGACGGTCAGGTTATAAATGGACGTCTCATGACATACAAAATGAGATCATAGGCATTCTAGGTCAGTCTGTCTTACGCTCTGTGATAAAAGGTTGTAACTACTTTGGAATAATGGTCGATGAGACAAGATATATCCGTCCAAGAACAAGTTACTTTTTGCATCCGTACAGTTAATGAAAATTTTGAGATTTGCGAGGACTTCCTAGGTTTTTATGCAGCTCCAAATACTGAGGCAAAAACTCTGTTCGACATAGTGAAAGACATTCTAGCTCGGTTTGGTTTGTCTCTAGAAAATCTTAGAGGTCAATGCTATGATGGTGCAACCCAGATGAAGGGAAGTTTTAAGGGGCTGCAAACTCTTATCAAAGAAATTCAACCCCAAGCACTTTACGTACACTGCACAGCCCACAGTTTGAGTTTGGCTGTGGAAGACAGTTTACGCCAACTTTCCTGTATGAGGGATATAATGAATCTGGCAAAAGATCTAATAAACACTATTAGAGAATCTCCAAAGAGGATGGATATTTTCAAAACTATATTAGGCAATGACAAAACTGGCCCCACTCGCCGTACTGGACTTCGCCCACTTTGCCCCACAAGGTGGACAATGCGGGCATCAAGCCTTAACCAGATTTTACAGAAATATTCAAGCCTTATTGAGTGTTTTGATTTATTGTCACAAAATGATACCTCTGATGCTGCAGCTAAATGCTCAGGATACCTAGAGCAAATGACTCACTTTAAGACATTTTGGTTTTTGTCCCTTTACAGTCTCATTATGAGTCCTGTGGAGGAAATAAACTCACAAATACAAAGTGAGCACATCGGAGCTGCCGAAGTCAAAGATAAGCTAGGACTTTTTAACTAATATTCTTGAAGAAAAGCGTGGTAAGTTCAACCAGTTTTGGAAAACATGCAATGAGGAGAAACCCAGCTTGGTTGATGAACCTATTTTGCCAAGACATCGTCGTTTGCCAAAGAAATTAGATAACCCTGGATGTTCTGAAGCACACACATTCTCTACTCCTGAAGAGTATTTCAAGCGAGTGTATAATGAAGTGTGTGACACTGTACTCATGTGTGTAAGGGAACGGTTTCAACAATCTGGACTAAATTTAGTTTCCGCAGTTGAAGAAGAATGTGTTTCTGCCATGACAACTGGATCAAATAAAACCCAGAAAATTCAAGAATTATTTTGCGGTGACCTCGACCAAGCCCGACTTCTCCTCCACCTCACTATGCTGAATGACATTGCAAAACAACGAAATATTTCTCTTTCTTCAATGCGTGATGTGAGGAAGTTTCTTGTAGAAGAAAAAAGTGTGAAAGACCTTCTACCTGAAGTGACCAAATGCATTAAGCTTCTGAGAACTGTCCCAGTAACCACTGCAACGGCAGAGAGGTCTTTTAGCTGTCTTCGACGTCTCAAGAATTACTTGCGGTCAACAATGGGACAGGAGAGACTAAACTATATAGCCATTCTCAACTGCCATCAAGAAGTTCTAGATAGTTTGGACATGAGGCCGCTCGTTAACGAGTTTGTTAATAAAAATTAGAAAAGCAAGTATTGCTTTGTTTTAGCAACAATTTAACTAAGCTTACTGCTTTTGTTATAGTTTCTTCATGTATTTTTTTCATATGTCAGAAATATTTAATTTAAATGTTAACATTCAGAAGTTCTGAATCAGAACGTTACTTAAGTGATTTATACATTTCAATTTATTTCTAAGTTAAATATGTTATTAACTTTGTTAACTACTTCTTTTTTTTTCCTAAAATATAGTGTTGGGCTACATATTTGAATGTTGTTGTTAATGTACCTCTACCTTATTTCACGCTAACTAGGCCTATATTTAGTTATTTTAAAACAAAAAATTAAGTTTTTCCTGTAATTAGCTAAAAAAATCTGAAGTTTAATCAAAATTGTTTAACCTTTAACTCTCATTTGTCATAGCAACAATTTAACTGGACTACTGCTTTTTTTTAAGTTTCTTCTAGTATTTTTTTTTTCATATTTCAGAAATATTTAACTTTAATGTACACCCTCAGAACGTTACTTAAGTGATTCATTCATTTAAATTTATTTCTAAGTTAAATATATTATTAACTTTGTTAACTACGTTTGTTTTTTTTTTCTTTCATAAAACATAGTGTTAGGCTACTTGAATGTTGTTTATGTACCTTCATCTAATTAGGCCTACATTTAGTTCTTTTTCAACAAAACATTTTTTTTTAATAACCTAAAGAATCTTAAGTTTAGTCAAAATTGTTTTATTTTCACTCTTATTTTATCATACATTAAAGTAAAAGTTATATTAATTAAAAATTAATTTTTTTAGACTATAATACTTTGGTGTTTCATTTATTCCATACCCCCCCCCCCCCCTTGTCGAGCCCCACCAAAGTTTTGGACAAGTCGGCGCCCATGTCTGGTGCATTATAATAATGCACCAGGGCGTTTTGGAATACCGCGACCTCTGTCGCAACACTTTCCCTTATGTGTGAATTCTGGCATTGCGCCACGCACGCAGTTCACAAAACTTACTACAAAAAAACAGAATAAAGCCTAATTACACTCAGTAAAGCACTAGAGACGTCACAATGTGTAGCGAATCACATAGTGAGGGCAAGAGGAGCGAAGTCTTATACGCTGGAAGTAGGAAAAGTGGAGAAAGTTTTTTAAAGGCAGTCATTCTGCACTAGCCGATCTCGACCAAATCAGACAGGACACACGTTCACTATTCTGGCAACAACTTGTTTTCACTACCTTGAGAATGAACCCGACCGCTAAGCACTTACTTCGTATCCGAAACTGAGCGGTTACCTCGGCTGGAGGCTGCACAGTGCTGCTCTGCAGATGCCGCCCGCCCGCTGTTTTATTCTCTGCCGTATTTCTCAGCGTTCGCGCTCTGCCGCGCCTTTCCGCTTGGTTTAAGCCTTATGTCCGCCACCAACTGCTGCTGCTGCTGCCGCACTCGCCGACATTTTTGGGGCCCTCTTAGTCTTCTCGGGAAGGCGAGGCCCGAGGCAGCCGAGTTTGCCTTCCGGTCAGCTGCCGACTGTTCGCAGAACTCAGTTCCAGTTCTTATTCCCTACAAGGAATGTCACCCGTGTGGTACATGGTTCATCTCGACTAAATGATCCCAGCTTAACAGTAGGTTAATGTGTCATCTGCTGTTAAAAATCCTGATAAGAAAGCTCATAGAATATCAGCATGGCTTTGTATTTATTGGGTTACCTATTATACACAAATTTTGAGGTGTTATCAAATGCCAAAGTATCTTTCAACACGAAGTCCATGTTATTAATCAAGCGTCGGAAGTAATTTCGTTTGAAAAAGAGTTCCAAGTGTAATATGTTGTGAGTGTTGCGTGTCGAGATAATGAAGGAAGAAGATGAAATCTGGTCGCATTCAGGAATTCTTGAGTTCGAATCCCCGTCCGCCCATCCAGATTTCGGATTTCCATCGTTTTCCGAAATCAATCCAGGCGAATTCCCGGATAGTTCCTTCGAAAACAATATATCAAAATGTCTCCCAGTCTCTCAGTCCTTTACCGCTTCCAGAGGCCTCGAAATGGACGCAGGGTAATAATTGCGTGAGTTATGTTGTTCTATAAAAGTGTGTTCTGCCTTAGTTTAAAATGGACATTAAGTTTAAAAAAGAAAAAAAAAAAAAGAAACAAATTGGCAGCCATTGGGGATTGCCGACTGAAGTGAAAACTTAAAACTATGAATATCAGAAAGGGCAACACGCCATACTTATAGCTACAAATATACTAAATAATAATAATTTCGTGTGGTCGTAATGATCTGGTAACATGGTTTCCATTGGCTGCGCATTCCGTCCATGTCTTAGTCACTTCAACCTAACCGGGTAGTGCTACCAGGTACAAGGGACGAATAGTTTTAACGTGGAAGCAGAACCACGGAAGCGTTCTAGGGTACTTCACATAACACAGAAATCCGTGGATTCGAAGCAAGAAACTTTTCGTTTCCCAGTCAGACGCCTTAACCACTGAGCCACCAGACCGCTACAGATATATTGTTAACATTAGCATGTCGCTGACGTGGAATCATAAGATTTTATCCATAAAAAAATCGTTGAACGTGCTTAAAGATGTTATCACTTCAAAAACTAAAAACTTAACTTAGTCCACAAGATTGGTCGAATCTTCCCGAAGGAGATTTACCAAGCTATTTTGTCAGAGGCAGGAAGGCCAATTCCTTTCCTCAGGGGCCTATAATTTAACGTGGAATCAGAATTACGGAACCTTCCGTCGTAGCTCATAAAGTCAAATACAATTCTTAAAATTTGATGCTCACCACGGGTTTTGAATCGGCGACTGGAAAAAGACTTCGGAATTAAACGTCTTAACAGCTGAGCTATCAAACCGCCTTGTTTTGCAGTATATGTGCGCTAAGTACTATAAAAATCGGAGTTTTTGTGACCGACGTTAACAAAAATTTAGGTGGGGGGGGGGAGGAGGAGACGGTTTAGGTTTTTGTAAATCAAACCTAAACAGCGTTTTTCTATTCGTTTTAAAGTATATGTATGCAAAGTTCTATCAAAATCGGATAAAAACTATGTGTTAGTATGAAGAACATTGCCAAAAAAACATTTATTTTTGTATATTAGATACAAGTATAATGTATACTTTCACTGCTGTCTAAGCGCAACACGTCATACTTATAGCTACGGATGTGCTGTTAACATTAGCATGTTGGTGACGCTAACTCATAAGATTTTACCCATCGAAAAAACCGTCCACGCGCATGTCATAAGCGCATGTCGGTTACGGGAGGTCGCGAACTCACAGATTTACCCCCGTTCAAACAGATAAAAGTTATCACTTAAAAAGAAAAAAAGTATGCAAGAAATGTTTACAGTAGGAAATTGACAAAGTGTTGAAGTTTAGGTTGAAAATATCAAGACTTAGTGACATCTGATAAATGGTCCCGATCACAATGCAATGTCACTGTTAATGAAGCGTGGATTGCCCATATCACACCTGAAATCAAGCTGCGATCTATACAGTGGCGTCACTGGGGTTGAGTTGTGCAGGAGTGGCCGACCGGGTTGGCGATGAGTCTTTTCTACAAAAAAAAAGCTTCAATAAGAATCTACATGTGTTACATTTAGTAACATTTATCGATAAAAATATTTATAAAAAATCTATCTAATACTTTTTTTTCGAGAAATAGTTTTTTTATTGGTGGACCAACTTGGTATAAGAAAACACAAGACGTAACTCATGAAAACTAGTAGAAATGATACCAGTAAAAGTAGATTAATCGTAAGAATAAGATCAGAGTAATAGAAGAAGTAGAAGAATTCTCTTATTTAGGAAGTAAAATTGTACTAATGGCCAAAGCAATAGCGATATTAGAAAGATAATAGCAGCAGCGAGCTCTAAACATAGATACCTCACACGCTGTGGTACAAAATTTTTTATCACATATATTTTTAATACGAAAGATGGTTTTGTGTCTACAAAACACATATCATGAGCAAATTTGAAGTCTGAAACTTATTTAATTCATGAGTTAGACGGACAGACAGTAGAGCTTCTTTTCCTTTTTGAGGCAGAATCCCAAAAAGTGACGAAACTGCTCCTCGATAATGGCTGCATTAATGATTTGCCTTTTTATATTTGCCTGTACTGAAGATCAATGGATTAATCTGTCGACGTCACGGGCGGAGTGATCGCGCAGATAAAGGGAGACCAGTGACGAGGTGATTAATGGAGGGGCCCACAGCTTCCTTCCCCTAGGCTCTCATTTACCACTCATCCGTCTTCTCGCTCAATCTCGGAAAAAGGAAACTACACGTCAAAAACGATTCCGTTCCAGATTATCAGTGAAAAGTCACCTGAGCCAATTCGCTATTCTAATGCAATTGCTTGTACTTTGTTGGAAACGTCGAAAGAGAACAAAGAAAGATTAAATAGGATGACTCTATGGAAAACGGTAGCAAGGAAACAGCTTTCTTTACAAAGTAAAAAACCAACTCAGTTCGAAAAATCAACAAAAAACAGTTCCTTAACGCTTTTAAGAAAGCTGCTGCTAAATTGTAGCTGCAGCGCAGCAATAAAAGGTTGATGATTTATTTACAATGATTTAACTTTAGGCAAATACAGAAGTACTTTTACATTCTATCGAAAATTTGATTTAAGGGATCTCACACATACATTGTGTGAATATGTGTATGGCGGTGACCGCAGATTTTCTTAAGTAGTGATGTATCAGATTGTATGAAACTTTTTCAAAGACAAAAGATCTGAATTTGATCAACTTAAGTTTAATTTTTTTTTTCAAACCCTTGAAAACACTGCTTAGCTTCATTACAATCGTACAACTCACGTAACGTGTTACACAGTTGAGAGCAACACCACAGATTTCAGAATTTGCACCGAACAAAGTCAGACAAGCGAGTCGTTTAGTTCTTTGATTCAAATCCGTAGCGGGAGACATGAATGGCAGGGAAGGCTAAGACAGTCGGGCGTCAACGAGAGGAAACTTTAAGATTGTTGCCATTCATTTTCTCGACATTTTAACTGATTTTATGATTTAAATACTTCCTTAGCAATCTCAGTCACTTATAACTACTATACGAAATAACTGTTATACAGCAGGCTTGATTAAATTATTGCGAAAAGAACGATTGTGCCCAAATTTTCCATTTTTTCATCATTATTTTCTGTTTCTGTATTGGTGAAATCCCATCAAAAATAATTAAACAACGATTTTAAAACAGGTTATGTGAAATAAAATACAGTTTTGCGTTTTAGATTCACACAAAAGTCGGTGGAGATGTATGCTGCATTGGTGCTAGTAATTATTTATTTATTTATTTGAGATGGTAACGTCAAAGTCTTATCCAACAACTTTAATATCGTTGCTGCGTATGTTGCGATAGTTTTGATACGCTAATTACCGGTTCTTGAAAAATGCGAGCTATCATCAGATATTTTCCTTTTTCATTATTATTATTATTTTGGAAGGGAGCAACGTAGAATGTTTTAATCAGGTTGATTTCGGTTAATGTTTCAGGAGTCGTTGCAGTACTGATACGAACTGCATTATGTATTCTGTATTATGGCCGGGATACTTCCTCAAAAAAAAAAAAAAAAAAAAAAAAAAAACATGGCCTAATTCCTTCCCGTCCCTTTCCCCCAGTCCCATCCCGCATCTAATTACCTCGACGTCGACGGGCGTAAATCCATAAGTATATAAAAAAAGTTTTATTCTTTGCAGTTGAAGGTTTCCTCTGCTCCACCAGTGCAGAGTGGAAACTGTCATCATCGCTGGTCTCGTCTGCCAGGAATACAGCGTCTCCGGTCCTTCCACTACATTCCAGTTAGCTCCCTTCACTTCCCCAACACACCTAACCCGTTTTCAAATTACACATTCTCTACGACATCCTTTCATCATTCATCTACTTAGTGTGTCCATATCGTTGGAGTCTTGATCTTTCAGTATAGCACAAAAACTGTATTATATAGAATTCAAACGGATGGACGGATCTGCATATAATTTTCTGGCTCTTAACAGTTAAGCTAATACATTGAACGGTTTTTCCGTTTTAAAAAATTGCCTTGACTCTTTGGTGGTATACAGAAGGGCTATTTGTATGATATAGCAAAAAAGAATAAGTGAAATGACATGGATACTTAAGCACATTCTTTATAGTTAAATATTTCTTTATATTATTATCAGTGGCTGGCACGGATAACGAAAATGTTCTAACGATCGTTTGGGAAAATGAAACATTTTTACTGTATTGTCATGATTTCTCAGTGTTGCGAAGTAGCTTGTTTTGAAAACATGTAAGGGACATTAGTCTCCAAGCTGCTGAAGAGAAAGAATAATTGGTGTTGGCAGAGGTAATGATATCCATTTACTTCGGCGGCAATGGCTACAGATTAGTCAGCAGCTTGCTTCTGCTGATTTATCCGTCGGGTAAACCCCCAAAACTCAATTGACAAAAGGCCGAGTGTTCTTCAGGAGCCAGCCTGACCTTTGGTTTCAAGAAAAATTCTCATCTCTGTGTAAAATGTAAAGAAATATCGCCACTTATTAACCCTCGATCTGTATTCAGCACCTCTGCTAGATGGGTTTCCATGGAAAAATATAAAGTACATTTGTAAGAGGAAAATAAAAACAATATGAAAAAGTATTTTAAAACATAGGCATTTCTTCTTCTTCTCTTCGATATCGGCCACGAAAAGTATTCCCGTGCATTCATTTCGATGCTTCTTTTCTTGACTTTCAATAGTTATTCATCCTCTCGCTTTGCTGTTTCCTCCTTTCTTCTGTCCATATGTTGCTACATTTCCTCTTCTCCTTCTCCTGGAAACCCGTGAAATTTTGGATCAATCTCCTAAAAATTGCTCTATCTTGTATTAAATCTTCTGTTATTCCGATGTCAATCATATCTTTCTTTACTCCTTGGATCCACTGCTTGTCCTTCTTACTCTTGTAAACATGGTTGAAAATTCTTTTTGTAAGTCTATTGTTACCCATTCTCATTATGTGACCAAAAAGCTGATTCTCCTCTTTCTGATTGTGTCTGACATCCTTTCAGTTTCTTCTTCTTTGTATAGGTCTTTATTTCTCCGGTGTTTAAACTCACTATTTTCAAGTTTTAGTGTCCCCAAATTTTTCTTAAGATTTTCCTTTCCCTTTTCTCTATCTCTTCTATTTTTCCAGTTTTCATAGAGAACAAGCGTTTTGAGGAGTACAGACCTTCTGGTTTGATTATTTTGTTGTAGTGTTTGACTTTAGTTTTCCTTGATAGATTCTTCTTATTTGATGTATCTTTAGTCAAATGGTATGCTAGTTCTAGTTTTCTTGCTCTTGATGCTTCCTTAAAAGCCCATTAATCTAAATTACTTCATCTAGATATTTAAATTTATTGACCTTGTTAATTTTTACATACTCTGTGTTTAGTACTGTGGGTGAATCCCTAATATTGGTCATGAATTTAGTCTTCTCAAAAGAGATTTGAAGTCCTACTTTTCCTGCTATTTCATTCAGAAGGTTGATTTGTCTGAGAGCGGTTTCTATACTTTCAGAGAGAACTGCTATGTCATCAGCAAAGGCCAAACAGTTTACCCAAACCCCTTTGTGCTTCGAACCTAATCTTATCTCATGGTGAATTCCCCTTTCCTTGAGTTTCTCTTCCCATACTCTTATTACCTTCTCCAAAAAGCAAATGAAAAGTATTGGGCAAAGCCCATCTCCCTGCCTGACACTAGTTTTTATTTTAAATTCATCTGAGATCTCTCCCATATATTTCACTTTTGAATTTGTTACAGTGACGGTCTGTCTGATTATGTTGACCGATTTTGAATTAAAACCAAATTCCTGTAAAATCTTCAGTAATGAGACTCTGTCTACTGAGCCGGAGACTTTCTTGAAGTCCACATAAACTGTAACATAGTTTTTGTTCTTTGTAACCCTTTCTCGTATTATATTTTTCAGATTTAGTATCTGTTCTACACAGGATCGTCCTTTTCTGCATCCACCTTGGTATTCTACAATTTGTATGTCTATTGCTGGTTCAATTCTATTTTGAAGGGCTTTTGACAGTATCTTATTTGTCACTGCTACCAGGGAAATTCCTCTATAACTGTTCACATCTGTTTTGTCACCATTCTTGTACAATGGGTGTATCAGTGTGTTCTTCCATTCGTCAGGAATTTTTTCTGTTCGGCAGATTTCCTGCAGTACCCCAGTGAAAGTTGGGTAACCAATCCCAATGGGAAGCCGGGTCGGCGAACCGATCAGTGTTAGAGGAAGCAAAGATAGTCAACAGCTTCAGCGTTGGAGGAGGACCACAAATCCCAACAGCGAAGGAGGTGGAAGAACTGTCTTTTAAAACATAAATCCACACATGACCGATCTCGGAACGAGCGGTGTTGTGGTCAACGTCTGTACAGCAGGTTGACACTCTCAGAGGGTGAGTGGAAGTTTTGGACTGATTCCACTATGCTCTTGTTCACAATGAACGCAGTTCCAACGTGGGGAACATTCTTCATCACTCTCTTCCCAGGTTTTCCTTTATACAGTATATCCTATAATCTTCTGAATCTAACATATTACTGTCTATATATATGGTTTCTTGAAGAGAAAGTACAAGGATTTTATGGTTGTTAAGAATTTTGGTTAGTTCTTTTAGTTTTTCAATCTTCAGAAGTGAATTGATATTAAAAGTACCACAGAAGAATTTTTGTTTTGGTCTAAACTTGTTGATTGGTGGGTTTCCTGTAGAAGGCTCCGACTCCTTCTTGCATGCTGTTCTGGGGTCCCCAGAATCCTTAGGCCCAGTTGCATGGCATACTGCCGTGGTGCGTTGACGTTTCCGATTACCACCTGGAGTAATACTTCCGTAAGTTTGCATCATGCATATAGATTACTTGACTGTCTTAGGGGACGGTTTATGGACCGCTCCAATGTTAAAACTCCGGTTGTGAGCAGTAGTGTTCATTTCTCAGCCGCACCTAACCTGCTGTACAGACGCTGACCGCAACACTACTCGTTCCCAGATCAGACATGTGTGTATTTATGTTTTAAAAGACAGTTCTTCCACCTTCTCCGCTGTTCGGATTTGTGGTCCTCCTCCACCGCTGAAGCAGTTTATTAAGGTTCTTCGGTGGTTTAATTACTGATTAATTAATTAAAAAGTCCACCAAACAGGTTATGTTTGAAGATGTCTGTTTATTTCTTTCAAATCAACAAGTCAGCGATATTCACAAGCATAGGTACAATACAGAGATGCACTTCTGAATAGTCGCAAAGATAATCTCTGTGAAACTAACTGAATGAAACTTTCTGTAACACTGAATGATGCCGACTAAACTGACTTACTAACCTCCTTCCTTACTTACTGAATTACTAACTTCTCTGTCCAGGCGATCTGTTTATATAGTCTCTATCGAAATTACGAGAATTCTTCAAAGGCATCCGCCCGATATTTCTCGATCATTAACAATCACTCAAACAATCAAACATATTAAAAACAATCGGAATTAATACAAAATTGCTTAACAACATTACAAAATGATCAGAAATGGTAATTAGAGATACTTAAATACGAAATTATTTACAGAAATCCTTTCAAACGGTAGAAAATTGTCATGTAGACATCGTAACTTACATTAATACATGGAATTACAAGCATTTAGGAAATTCTCTTGCATCATTCGGTTCTTAAACATATTAAATGGACTTTAAATAATTTTCTTAGATAAAACAAAGTCTATATACACTGATTTACAAGAAATTACAAAATAAACATACCAAATAACTTTTAAGCAAACTTAAGCTCACTACAAATACTTCATACAGTACAACGCTATTCAAAATTCAGGTATGAGGGCTGTTACAACCCCTCCCCAGGATTCACTTAATTTTACATAGTTAAAATTGATTGAATCCGTCACGTATCTAAGCAGGTTGAATGTACACATAATGCCAACACAAACAGATTACAATCAATCAACCATAATGACTTTTACAATGAACAAGTACAATTCTTCATTACATACAACATCTGCACATAGTCCATGACACTGATCAAACTTTCAATGCCATCACCTTAAGTTACAATTATTTTCACTCCAAATTACACACTTGATGTCTGCTTGTTAATGACAACAGTCTGTTTACATTTTACAGCTTATAATTTGTCACCACAATGTAGAAAGTCACAACATCATGAAAACACCAAAAGTCTCTACACAAAACTGTCACAAATTGCTTTATACATTGAAATGCTTACATCTGCATCTGAACTTAAGTACTCACACAAACTATTTACATGCATCAATTCACAAACTTATTTACAGAATTAGATATTTACAGGCTGTTGACCCCTCCCCAAACCATGCATTTCAATTGATTCCATAAGTGGGTTCCAAGATTTCTCTGGAAACCCAAAACCATGTGAATTACTTTTTTCCTAACTTTCCAGTTCTCTTCTACCTTTGAATACACATCTAATACCACATTTCTATTTACACAAAGCTTCACTATATACAGACAGATACACAAACTTCCAATCATCTCAGACAACAGACTTTGGTACAACCACACAACAGCTGAGACATAAAATGGTTCTGTTTTAGCAAATTGGTTGTCACTTAAATGCAATGTTGCTGACTCAACTGGTAATACAAATTTATTATTCTCACTACTGCAGTTTAGTCCATCATTACTCCCAACCCCACTCTTCATCATCTGATTACTACTTAAACTTACCAAATTATCTGAATCAGTACCTAAAACTGTTTTAACATCTGGCTTACTGACTTCCTCCACAAAATAATTATTTTTCTCAGCAACTACTACTTCACTATTAGCTCCTACCAAATTTAGGCCTTCAATCTTATTTTCAAATTCAGAAAATTGGTTGTAAAATTTACTATTAATTTCCGAAAATTTGCTGTCCAATGAATCATTGAATTCAGAGAGTTTTTTTACCGAGTTCAGAGAAATTGTTGTCAAATAAATCATTGAGTTCAGCGAATTTGCTGTCTAATTTACGCTCAAATTCAGAAAATTTGCTGTCAAATTCGGAAAACTTTGCATTAAAACTGGCTAAAAAAGACTCTAGGAACGCTTGTAGATTCTGACTATCAGCCATTTTCAGTATTTAGCAAAATCAACACGAAAACAAAGTCAAGAAGAAATAAATTTTTCTAACCTGCCACAAAATTACATGCAAAAGCCAAATTTGAATATTCAGTACTTAGTTTTGTATCACTTAAACACTTTTCGTCACCTTAAATTTCAGCTAGTAGCACTTTTTCCACTGATTAAATCACTTAACCCCACTTTCCACACTCAAAACACTGCACTGCTGGAAGAGGACGATTTTATAGGCCGGTGAAAATCCTCTCGCTGACGGAAAATTACTCCTGATTCCCGACGCCGATGGAAAATCTCCAATGATTGCTGCGTTTAGTCACTGGTTTTACTCTGCTCCAAGTTATCGCCGAATAATTCAATCGTCGAAATCCTCCAACTCGGGCAGCTTTTGTAACCTCTACTTGATGTAGACTGCCGATAATTCGTCGTAATTTGCTGCCGACTCTTTTAGAAGATTAACATCTCCCAGTCAGCGATATTCACAAGCATAGGTACAATACAGAGATGCACTTCTGAATAGTCGCAAAGATAATCTCTGTGAAACTAACTGAATGAAACTCTCTGTAACACTGAATGATGCCGACTAAACTGACTTACTAACCTCCTTCCTTACTTACTGAATTACTAACTTCTCTGTCCAGGCGATCTGTTTATATAGTCTCTATGGAAATTACGAGAATTCTTCAAAGGCATCCGCCTGATATTTCTCGATCATTAATAATCACTCAAACAATCAAACATATTAAAAACAATCAGAATTAATACAAAATTGCTTAACAACATTACAAAATGATCAGAAATGGTAATTAGAGATACTTAAATACGAAATTATTTACAGAAATCCTTTCAAACGGTAGAAAATTGTCCTGTAGACATCGTAACTTACATTAATACATGGAATTACAAGCATTTAGGAAATTCTCTTGCATCATTCGGTTCTTAAACATATTAAATGGACTTTAAATAATTTTCTTACATAAAACAAAGTCTATATACACTGATTTACAAGAAATTACAAAATAAACATACCAAATCACTTTTAAGCAAACTTTAGCTCACTACAAATACTTCATACAGTACAATGCTATTAAAAATTCAGGTATGAGGGCTGTTACAAGTTGACTGTCTTTGCTTCCTCCAACACTGATCGGCTCGCCGACCCGGCTTCCCGCTGGGATTGGTTACCCAACCTTGCACTGGGTTACTCGGCTTGTAGATTACGTGCTGGAGTTGGAGTGAAAGAGGCTAGTTGGATTCTCTTGATGAATCCATTATGTTATTGTTGCAGATAACAGGTAACAACGCATTTCACTCCCATTCCACATAGGCATTTATTGCTTTGAAAACATAATTTTTTTCATGCTTATGAAACTAGCTACTAATTTATAATTTTATTTCAAAGCTTTATAACTAATACCCAGTCCTAAATTTAGATTCAGAAATAAATGTAGGCCTACAACTCATATTTAATTAAATTTAAGGAAGCTCTGTTTCGATCTTCCATGCCATTTTGTATTAATTACGCTTTCGTTGAAAGCTAAAATGGTAGTAACAGGATCGGAAATAATTATTTTTATATTTTATAATACATAAACGTATCTAACGTTTTGTGTCATGGATCACTAACTTCTTCCATCCCTCAGAAAAATTGTTTCAAGAGTAAGCGTTACAGTACGTTTTATCATAAGCACTGATGTGTCATTAAGAAGTTAAATGCGTTTAAGAGCTTTCCTTTCCATGAATTGTATACCCATAAATTATACGGAAATACTATATTTCTGGAAAATATACAATTCATGGAAAGGAAAGCTCTTAAACGCATTTAACTTCTTAATGACACCGGCCGGAATAAAGTATGATACTTTATTACTTTATTAACTATGGTTGGCAACCCTATCTACGAGGCCCACCTATGACAGAACACTGAAACAAATATACTTTTGCGAAGTTGTGTGTGATATAAATTTCATAAATGATATTATTTTAGTGTTGCGTTGTAGATATTCGCATTTTTCATAAAAAATTGCTGTTGTAATTACTATTTATCTTCTTATTTTATCATATAAATTTTTAATTTGCAGCATTGTAGGTCACTGCTTAAAATTTACCATCACGTATTTTTATTTGGATGCAGAAAAGGAAATAAATCTTAAAATGCTTTATTGAACTATCCTAAAATGATTTCTTGGAAAATTTGGATTTTTCGGTTGGAAGATCGGATACAGTTCTTCAGGAGACAGGACGGCCTCTCAGAGTCCTTTTAAATGTTATTATTATTATTATTATTTGTCTCCTTCGTCCCATAACTATGTTCTTCCATGTTCCTGTTTTCTGAAAGTCCTCTTCACTCGATTTTAATCGATTTATTTGAGTTTTAAATTTCCGTCACTGATTTTAGTATTAGGTAACCCGAATTTACCTTTCTGCAATGTGTAATGAAACTTTTTAATTTGCTTTAATCAATTTATTATTTTGACGGGCTGATGGTAACGTTATACCTAGTCATCAGCTAAATTGACTTTTTCACTGCTCAGAATAAACGAATTTCGTTGACCCCGCTCGGAAATGTTTACGGTGAAACAAAGATTTCACGCTGAAGAACTTCAAAGCCAAACACCACAATGCACAGCCATTGTTATATTCATTCCTATGTTTTCTCTTTGTCTTTCACAAGCTGTAAAAACTCAGTTGAGCAATTCTCGAAATAAACTAACGAAATGGCGTTTCGATTACAGTTGTTTCTTCGCACCCACATTGATAACTGGAGTAGAAAACAACTGAGGCGTTAAATAATCGTGAGGAAATCAACCAGTAATGCGGCACACACATGGTCGTACACAAAATTAAGCAAACTACCGTTAATATGTTCACAGACACATATTTATTTTGTTCGTTTAAAACGTTACAGTCTTAATAACATCCACAAAAGTAAAAAAAAAAAAAAAAACTATAGCTTGCGTTGCAAGGGTCACCGGTTCGAGTCCGGCATAGGGAGGGGCGGTTTTAATTAAATGTTGTGTTTGATTTGTGTTGCGATTGTGTTGTGTTGCCCTTATCAGACAAAAAAGTAATAACGACCAAGATAAATAAACATAGAAAGAAATAAAAAATGCTCTCAACTGGCTGTATGGCCATTGAGGCCATATGGCAATTTTTTTTTTTTAAGCAAAAAAACCGTATTAAAAAAAAGCACTCCAAAATGTTAAAATAACTTTATAGCTTGCTTAGAAGAAAGTAAATCTAAATGAACAATATTTACATTACTTTTATAGAAATTTTAACATTAATTAGTTATTTTTGGAGGTGGTGCCAGCTGTTACATCGCGAAGATCGAATTAATGATCTTCGAGACGAAACGGGGAGTACGAACAAAAATTCCAAATATTTTATAGCATGTCGTGTTGCAGATAGTGTTATTGCGGGAGGCAGCTTAGGGAAACAAATTAACAGTATTTTGATCTGTTGCTCGGCCTTGTTGGTCATGCAGGCATATCTCTGGCACTATAGTGTCAGTTGGTAGGCTGCAACATTCAGTAAACGCTTTACAGTTGTATAATATCGGCGTATGATCTGTATGTTTCAGTTTTGTTGAATCATGTTTCTAGCATTAATTGTAGGTAAGTAGTAACATGATTTTTTATGTTTTATTAATATTCATTATGGTTTCTAACTTTTAGTTTTTCTTGCTTTGGCAGGCACCAACTCCAAAAATAACTAATTAGTGTAAAAATTTCAATAACAGTATTGTAAAATATTGTTAATTTATATTTACTTTTTTCTAAGCAAGATATAAAGTATTTTTGATTTTTTTTTATATTTGATTTATTTTTTTTTTTGAAGTTGGTTTCTATGTGTTTTTTTTTTTTTAACAATTATTTTATTTTTAAATTTTTAGTGGTATTATAGTTTGTCTTGTATTTTAAATATGTCGCAGCAGTTCTCATTTTGCGAACTTCCTGGTAGCTCAGTGGTTAAAGCGCTTGCGTTAAAAATTATTTATATACCCCAGCAACTTCCAGAACGGGGTGAATTGGATGTTGTGCTAAGAAATGTCAGTTTACATTTTGGTCCAGACTGTTTTTCGATCTAATCATAACATCTTTTAAAGCTGCTGCTCGATAATCGAAACATATAACATCTGGGCATTAATACATACCACATATACAAATCTCTCTCTGGAACATATCTGTTTGTTCCGGCATCACACAGAAAATATAGATTTTTTAATTAGTTTTCACAACGAGAAAGTTTGGGGTCCAAGTTGAAATCTGAAGTACATGTTGAGACATTAGGTCACATATATTTTCTAAATAATCTGTAATGACTTAAAAATAGTTTAATTGATTTTGACGGGATTTAAAACTGTGGATTTTTCTAAAGAACATCGGAAATTAAAAGTGGTGGGGGAAAACGGGGATAGGGCTTCAGCTTTTGTATAACAAATGTAGACTGCCTTTTCTGATTGATTTGAAGTATACGTGTTTAAATTTCTATTGATATCTGATAAAAACTGTAGGTATTTATAAAAAACAATTAAGGGGTGTGGAGATGAAGAGTAGTTTGGTTTCAGTAAAGGTAGTGTGGACAGTATTTTTCTCTTTGTTTTAAAGTATACATGTGCAAAGTTCGATTGAAGCCAGATAAAAACTGTAGCTTCGTTTTAAGAACATTTCCAAAAATTAAATGAGGTAAGGGAGTGAGCGGTTGAGTTTTGTAAACAGAATGTAGACACTATGTTTCCCCTTGTTTTTAAGTATGCATGTGCAGAGTTCCGTCGAAATCTGATAAAAACTATGGGTATCCATAAAGAACATTGGAAATTAGGAGTTGTGGGGATAGAAGGGAAGAGAGGTTAGGTTTTTGCAACTTAATTTAAACACAATTGTTCCGTATGTTTTAGAGTATACGTGTGAAAATTTCCTTCAGAGTCGGATTGAAACTGTACCTTTGTGTAGATTAAGGGGTGGAAAGGGGGAGAGATTTTTGGCTTCTCTAAACCAAATGTAGACAGTATTTTTGTTTGCTTTGAAATATACATGTGCATACTTCCTTCAAAATCATATAGAAACGGTAGCTTTATGTAAAGAACATTGACAGTAATTAAAGGGATAGAAAGGAGGATAGGGTTTGCGTTTTTGTGAAAGTTATGTGGACAGTATTTTTCTTTTTCTATTTCTTTTAAGGTAAATACACATGCGAAGTTCCACCGAATCGGATTAAATGTGGGTTTGTACAAAAATTAAGGGATGTAAAAGGGGAGCCAGGGTAGTTTTTAGGTTTTTTTGCCAGAAATTTTATCCATAAAAAATACATATATGAGTATGTGCCAACTTTCATAAAGATTGGTCAATTGGTGTTGACTTTAGTTTTTTAAAAAGAAAATTAACAAAAATCAAGGTGGTGGAAACGGGGAGAGGGGTTCAGTTTTTGCAAACCAAAAGTTGACATTATTTTTCTGCTTGGTTTATAGTAAAAATTTTTTAAGTACTAGCTAAACTTGATAAAACTGTGGGTGTGTATAAAAATTAAGCGGATTAATGGGGAGAGGGGGTGGTTTTTGGATTTTTTGGTCAGAAACCTTCTTCGTGAAAAAATATATATAAGCACCAACTTGCATGGTAATCGGTCAAACGGTGGCGACTGTAGCTTTTCTATAAAAAAACATTGACAAAAATTAAGGGGGTGGAAAGAGGGAGAGGTGTTGAGATTTGGCAGACCAAATGTTGGCAGGATTTTTCTCTTTATTTTAAAGTATACATGAGCAAAGTTCAATCAAAATCAGATAAGAAATCTAGGTATCTATAAAATTAAGGAGTGTAAAGGGGGACATGGGGTGGTTTATTTTTTATTTTTTGTTAGAAAGCTTCTCCATTAAAAATTATGTGTGTATGCCAACTTTAAAGGAGATCAGTTAAATGCTGTCGACTGTATCTATGTATAAAGAACATTGGCAAAAAGTAAAGGGATGGGTAGGGGGAGAGGGCTTCAGTTTTTTTCCAACCAAAAGTTGACAGTATTTTTCTCTTTATTTTTGACTATACATGTCCAAAGTTCCAATGAAATCGGATAAAAATGTGGGTTTGTATAAAAATTAAGGGGTGTAAAGGAGAGAGGGGTGTTTTTTTTTGGTCAGAAACTTTCTCCATGAAAAATTACATTTATATGACAACTTTAATGGAAACCATTTAAATGGTGTCGACTGTAGCTTTGTATAAAGAAAATTGGATGAAATTAAGGGGGTGGATACGGGGAGAGGGGTTCAGTTTTTTTAAACCAAAAGTTAATAGTATTTGTCTTTTTATTTTTGACTATGCATGTCCAAAATCCCATCGAAATCGGATGAAAAATGTGGGTTTGTATAAAAATTAAGGGATGGAAAGGTGAAGACGGGGTGGTTTCTCAATTAAATTCATATGGGACCACTTTGGAGGTATACCCTATCCACTTAAAAAAAATCATTTAAATCGGTTCAAAATTAGCGATGATATCGCTGAACATACATTAAAAAAAATACAGACGAATTGAGAAGCTTTTCCTGTTTTGAAGTCGGTTAAAAAAAGAGAGAGAAAGCCGTAGCAATTACAGTGACAACATTTTGAGTATTCCTGAATGGATATTGGACGAAGAATCAGGAATTATTTGTACAAGGGAACACATAACCAATATTAGCACTTGATTTTAGGCATAACGCAATCGGAAATTTTCGATTTTTTAGGTGAGGTAGTTAGTGAGCTGTATGTAAGTTACTGTGGGAAATTTTAAAATGTATCCCACACGAAACCGACCTTTGGATAATAAGCTCAATTCCAATTAATAAAAATATATAATGAGCGCAGACCAATTGCACAAAGTGAGATAAGCGTGCAACATGTTGCAGGTTACGTGAAGTCTTCATCCAATTTCAGTTGCTAACGTTGAGCTGCTAAATTTTAATTAGTTATAGAATCTGTAAATTTTGTATGATTCCTGTGACTTAAACCAGAACCAATATTGACTGAGGTCTGTCAGAATTCAACAGTTGAGTGTTGGGCAAAAAGGTAGGTTTTCGGTAACAAACCAAATGAAATGGAGGGAATATGACAGTTATAATGAATGAGTTTTTACTGTTACGTGTCAGTAAAGTTAAATTGTTTACGAAAGTAATATATCGATGCGGAGTAAATTAGGGGTGTTGATATTGTAACGCCAATTCGAAGCGATTTCGAATAAAATTCAGCTCTTTATTTCTCGATCGCCTGGTGAAAAGTGGTGAAGGTGTTAAGTCTGCATAGCAACTTCCCGGGTATATTTCTTAGTTGCGCCTAGTATTTTTTTTGCTTTATATCTCGTCGACGTTGTGATCATTAGGGGCAGGAAAGGACTGGGCGCTGGGAACAGATGTAACGGAAAGAATTCGGCCGTAGCTTGTTGAAGGAATCATCCTGGCATTTGCCTGGAGTGACTACGGGAAACCACGGAAAACCAAAATCTAGATGACTGAACGGGGATTCGGACCAGCGTTCTCCCGAATACGAGACCAGCGCGTTACCTATCACCCGCCGGATTCGGACAAACATATCTCGATGACAGTGATGCGCATGAGAAGTGAAATTGAGGAGAAGCACAGACCTTCTACTCAGTAGGAAACGAATGTCATTCGATGGACCTGAGATTCGGGAATTAACCCGTAACAGACAATCTGATGGCTAGGAACCGTTCACCGACGCCTCTGATGACGGGACTCAAGGCAATGCTTGTAGAGAGCCAAGCTCAGTTGTAAAGGTCACTAGGAAGAGTCGGACAATTTTAGTTAAATCAAGTAAAGCTCAGTCAGGTGCGCATAAATGTTTCAGCCATCCAGCGTACCGAAGCTGTAAGTCACTATATTACATTTTTAACTGGTCCAGTTGGATGGCGTGGATAATCGCTTTAGGCCTATCACAGCTGTAACATAGCACAGCTATTGCCTGAGTAAATCAAGGCGTTCCCACGCGCGGCGTTCATTTTAACAATAGGAGACTATCTTTCGTTATCATCTTGTCAGTGTAACCAAACCAGTCAAGCTGAAGAAGAGATACCAGTTTCAAATGTCCAACCCAGGGCTGCTTAATGGCTGACCACTGTGATTTCCTTCCAAGTAAGTGCCAATATATACCTGCCTCCGGCCAACCTGCCAACAGCGACCGATCCTGACAGATACAATCAGTCCGGGCTACAGCCATACGGCTGGTTAACCCGTGGGGTCACAAGAAGTACCCGAGACTGTTACAATGTCTTAGCGACCTTGACTTGGAGTCAGATTTTACAGACTGAGTGTCTCCTGAAATACAGACTGAGTAATTCAGAAAACGAACCAGATTTGACAAAGACGTGGGCCATTAGATATTCAGGATGCAAACCGAAGAACATCCAGGGACAACTAAATATTATTTTACTATCACCGAATCAGTAGTAGAAACTTAATAAAAACTGAAAGTTAACTTTTCCATTTCATTAGTACGTCCACTGGTTTAATACATAGAATTATCCATTTCTTCTTATCTCTAGCTATCTCTTCCTAATTCTACTTATCTCTTCAAATCCACACTTCCCTCACATTCTGGATTTTCTGCAAGATATATTTTTGTCTTCCTCCATGGTTCTTCCTTTCAGCCGTCCTGCTTTGCTAATAAATTCCTTATAACGAAATAATGTCTCCACTTTTTGTTAGAATCTTCTATGATTCACTCTCCTCACCTGTCTTTTCTAAGTGCGTGTTCGATTCGTACTTGATCCGTTGACTAAATTTTTAGAAACCTTCTGTTTAAAATGCTTCTATTACTTTGTCCTTGTATTCCCAACGTCCAAGTTTCACTTCAACGGATAGTCGCACTCTGTATACAAATACTTTTAGAAAATTATTTTAAGTCCTACATAACATGGTTTCTCGTAAGGAATAAAGCCTTGTATCTATAGGTGAACTGCTTTTAATTTAATACTTACTTCGGCCATTCATTTTAATTTTACTTGGTAAATAACGAATTTTTTACTTATATATTTTTATCTCTTATCACTGTTCTCCACGAAAGTAAATAAACATTGTATTATAGCTTTTACTGCTTAATGATAAGTTTATTGAAGGAGAATTCGAGCGGTGGCAGTTGGGCAAAATGTACTTTCCTGAACGTTTAGTAACGTTGACATGATTTACACATTAAGGAGTGTATTTCTTCACTGAAAAATAGTAAGTAGTTATTTTTCCTGTATACATTCTTGAATTTTATGTTCTGGATCATTTATTATTGTTCATCACGTGTAAATAAAAGTTCACAATTGTTACTAGCTAATTTCAGTTTGAAATTAATCTTTTTATTATTAAATCAGCTTAGGAGCGTTTCTTACAGAAGTTGAATAAATGGCGAATTCATTTGCTACACTATTAAACAAGCAATTCTTATATATATATATATATTCGATTTCTTGAAAACATCTTTATCGATTTCGATCACAAAAGAAATTTGTTTGGATCTCATTTCAGGCGCATATTGCGTTTTTATTTTTGAAAATGAAATGGTGACATCTATCTTATTATTAGGAAATTGACTGAACAGAAGATTTTCATTAAGAAGTTCAACTACTCGACAACAGATGGTGGGTTTTCTTTGCTCTTGCAGTGCAAAATGCTTAGAGAAAAATAATTAAGATTTGTAAATTTGTCAGATTTTGTCCTCACAACAAAATCCTTGGTTTGAAATTAAATTTCATAGTTGTTGTGAACCCATTTTTATCCTCTGGTACCCACTGAGATATGTCACGTGTGGAGAAAAATAGTAATTAAATTGAATCAGACAAAATAGTCTCAGATAGCTTTTGCGAGCCATCACTATACAGTTTATCAATTTTAAGACATTTCCACTCCCACTAATAGACCATTTGTCGCGTGGTAGCCGAGTGAGCTGCGATACTTACCACAATAGTGGGTCCGTCCTAGCCATGGAGGAAGGAAATATATGGAGACGACGCAAGAGACCTTCACCACGCATTGAAGTGAAGCAGGGTGAGGAGGAGTGGGGGGGCACGGCCGGAGTGGAGGGGGCATGGCCGCTTCCATACAGACACGGGGAATATGTACAAAAACCTCAAGGGGACTCTAGGATAAAGGTGACGCCGCAATCTGGTGATGGATTATTATGTAACTCGATATGACAAATAAAAAATGAAGAATAAATTTTTTTGATATCCTGCTTAGTTTTTGAGATATTCCGTCCCAAATGTGAAATGGGTTTGGTTGAAATTCAGAAGAAAACATTAGTCAAAGTCAAATTTGATGATGGATTCTTATTTAAAAAGACGAGACAAATGAAAAATAAAGAATAAAATTTTTCGATATCTCACCTAGTTCTAGAGATATACTGTATCAAAAGTGAGGTTGAAATGGATAAGAAAAATTTCGCAAAATTCAAATTTAATGATCGATTCTTATGTAACACGACGAGACAAATCGAAAATAAAGAATAAATTTTTTCGATATCTTGCTTAGTTTTCGGGATATACTGGGAACATCGCAATTGTTTGGAAGCGCAATATCGCCGCTGCCGCCACTGCGCATGCGCGAGCCTGCTTCACCAATTTGACGTCACTTCTCCTCCATATATTTCCTTCCTCCATGGTCCTAGCGCATGCTTACCATCGGCTGAGGTTGAAGATATTCCATTCCGCATCTGTAAGCGTCTGGCTAGGAATGAAAACAGAGTCTTAGCATTACTTAGTTATATGTGGTTAAATGGATTTATTACAAAACTGATGCAAGACATTCATTACAAAGATTGTTACACAGGTAAAAGGCTAGTCCGATAGTGAAATAGTGCATCATCAAATCCAAAATGGTAGTGATTGTTTCCGGAGCCAGCGGAGGGGAGAACAGTGGAATTTGGCTTAAATTGGCGGTTATGGTTTAATTTATATCATGAACTACCCAGTAACTCCGTCGCCAAGTAGCGTCCCGGGGTCTGCAAGTGGGGATCGGGCGTTTCCTATTGGCTGGGTATCACGCCGACTTGACGTGTACATCGCCTGTAAGGTGCATACTGCCTCTCCTGAACACAGAGTGGACCTGCAGTTTACACAGGCCACAGTGGGACTGCCACATTCAACGACCTTGATAAGTGGTGTGGCGTTTCCTATTGGCTGGGTATCACGCCGTCTTGACGTGTACATCGCCTGTAAGGTGCATACTGCCTTCCGTGAACACAGAGTGGACCTGCAGTTTCCACAGACCACAGTGCGACTGCCACACTCAACGACCTGAGTAGTGGTGTGGCGTTTCCTATTGGCTGGGTATCACGCCGTCTTGACGTGTACATCGCCTGTAAGGTGCATACTGCCTCTCCTGAACACAGAGTGGACCTGCAGTTTCCACAGACCACAGTGCGACTGCCACACTCAACGACCTTGAGTAGTGGTGTGGCGTTTCCTATTGGCTGGGTATCACGCCGTCTTGACGTGTACATCGCCTGTAAGGTGCATACTGCCTCTCCTGAACACAGAGTGGACCTGCAGTTTCCACAGACCACAGTGCGACTGCCGCACTCAACGACCTTGAGTAGTGGTGTGGCGTTTCCTATTGGCTGGGTATCACGCCGTCTTGACGTGTACATCGCCTGTAAGGTGCATACTGCCTCTCCTGAACACAGAGTGGACCTGCAGTTTCCACAGACCACAGTGCGACTGCCACACTCAACGACCTTGAGTAGTGGTGTGGCGTTTCCTATTGGCTGGGTATCACGCCGTCTTGACGTGTACATCGCCTGTAAGGTGCATACTGCCTCTCCTGAACACAGAGTGGACCTGCAGTTTACACAGGCCACAGTGGGACTGCCACACTCAACGACCTTGAGTAGTGGTGTGGCGTTTCCTATTGGCTGGGTATCACGCCGTCTTGACGTGTACATCGCCTGTAAGGTGCATACTGCCTCTCCTGAACACAGAGTGGACCTGCAGTTTACACAGACCACAGTGCGACTGCCGCACTCAACGACCTTGAGTAGTGGTGTGGCGTTACGTCCGTTCGACTGGCTCGGAAAGCAAACTGCTTTTCTTAAGCCTAATAAATTTCTCCAAAATTTAATACCACGACACATTCATTATAAGTTGAACGTTACCGGCAGTAGACCACAATCCTACCTCACCTCTTTCAACTTATGTTTTCCTCTCTGGATTATGATCTGTTTGCCATTTTTATATTAGGATTTTATTGACATACCTTATTTAAAATTGACGGTTTTAATAACCAATCTCATGAATTAAATATCTTAAGTTTTCCGGCGTATCAATTGTATAAAACGTTCTCGGGCCTCCAACAGAGGCAGAGCGTCAATCATCAGACTGACGCGTTCCCCTGTTTTTTAACCGACTTCAAAAAAGGAGGAGGTTCTCAATTCGTCTGATTTTTTTTTTTTTTATGTATGTTCAGCGATATCTTCGCCAATTTTGAATAGATTTAAACGAAATTTTTATAGTTGATAGAGTATACCTCCAAGGTGGTCCCATATGAATTTCATTGAGAAACCACCCCTTCTACCCCTTTAGACCCATTAAATTTTATACAAACCCACACTTTTTATCCGATTTTGATGGAACTTTGGAAATGTATAGCAAAAAATAAACTGAAAAATACCGTCAACTTTTGGTTTGAAAAAATCGAACCCCTCTCGCCCTATCCACCCCTTAATATTTTCCAATGTTCTTTATACAAAGCTAAAGTCGACACCATTTAACTGATCTACATTAAAGTTGGCATATACATGTTATTTTTCATGGAAAATGTTTCTGTCCCAAAAAAATAACAAAATAACCCCCTCTCCCTTTACACCCCTTAATTTTTATACAAACCCACATTTTTTATCCGATTTCATTGGAACTTTGGACATGTATAGTCAAAAATAAAGAGAATAATCCAGTCAACATTTGGTTTGAAAAAACTGAACCACTCTCACCCTATCCACCCCTTAATTTTTGCCAATGTTCTTTATACAATAGTGTAGTTGACATCATTTAACTGATCTCCATTGAAGTTGTCATATACATGTAATTTTTCATGGACTAGCTTTCTGACCAAAAAATAAAAAAAGCCACCCCATCTTTCCCTTTACACCCCTTAATTTTATAGAAACCTAAATTTCATATCTGATTTTGATTGAACTTTGCCAATGTATACTTTCAAACAAACAGAAAAATCTTGTCAAAATTTGGTCTGCCTAAGCTCAACCCCTCTCCCTCCTACCAACCCCTTAATTTTTGTCAATGTTTTATTTTTTTTATATAAAGCTACAGTCGCCACCGTTTGACCTATTACCATGAAAGTTGACGCTTATATGTATTTTTTCACGAGGAAGGTTTCTGACCAAAAAATCAAAAAACCACCCCCACTCCCCATTAAATCGTTTAATTTTTAAACAAACCCACAGTTTTTATCCAGTTTAGATAGAACTTAGCAAACTTTTACTGTAAAACAAAGAGAAAAATAATGTCATCTTTCGGTTTGCAAAAACTGAACCCTTTTCCCCGTTTCCGCCCCTTGACTTTTGTCAATTTTCTTTTGAAAAGCTACAGTTGACACCATTTGACCGATCTGTATGAAAGTTGGCACATATATGTATTTTTTTATGGAGAAGATTTCTGACAAAAAAATGAAAAAACTACCCTAGCTTCCCCTTTACATCCCTTAATGTTTGTACAAACCCACATTTTAATCCGATTTCGGTGGAACTTCGCATGTGTATACTTTAAAGCAAATAGAAAAAAAAAAACATACTACTTGCATTACTTTTACAAAAACACAAACCCTATTCCTCTTTATACCCCTTTATTTACTGTCAATTTTCATTCTATAAAGTTACCGTTTCTATCTGATTTGAAGGAAGTGTGTACATGTATACTTCAAAACAAACAGAAAAATACTGTCTGCATTTGGTTTAGAGAAGTCAAACCTCTCTCCCCCTTTCCACCCCTTTAATCTACACAAAGCACAGTTTCTGTCTGATGCTGAAGAAAATTTGCACATGTATACTTTAACAAATACAAAACAATTGTGTTTAAATTAGGTTGCAGAAGCCCAACCCCTCTTCCCTTCTACCCTCACCCCTCCTAATTTCCAATTTTCTTTATAGATACCTACCGTTTTCATCAGATTTCGATGGATCACTGCAAATGTATACTTAAGAACAAAGAGAAACTTTCTGTTTACAAAACCAAACCACTCACTCCCTTACCCCATGTAATTTTTTTAAATGTTCTTTACACAAAGCTACAGTTTTTATCTGGTTTCGATTGAACTTTACACATGTATACTTTAAAACAAAGAGAAAAATACTGTCCACACTACCTTAACAAAAACCAAACTACTCTTCACCTCGACGCCCCTTAATTATTTTTTTATACAAACCTAAAATTTTTATATGATTTCAATAGAAATTTACAAACGTATACTCTTATAATTTCCAATCTTCTTTACAAAATCCACAGTTTTAAGTACCGTCAAAATCAATTAAGCTATTTTTAAGTCATTGCAGAATATATATAAAATGTATGTGTCCTAATCTCTCAACATGTAATTCAGATTTCAATTTGGACCCCGAGCATTTACGTTGTGATAACCAGTTAAATATCTATATTTTCTGTGTGATGCCGGAACGAATATATATATTCCAGAGACAGATTTGTGTATGTGGTATGTATTAATGTCCAGATGTTACATGTTTCGATTATCGAGCAGCAGCTTAAAAAGATGTTATGATTAGATCGAAACACAACCAGGATCAAAATGTAAACTGAGATTCCTTAACACAAAATCCAATTCACCCCATTCTGAAAGTTGTTGCAACGACAGTTTTTTTTTTATAAAGCATTCGCTTTAACCACCGAGCTACAAGGAAGTGCGCAAAATTAGAACAGCTGCGGCATATTTAAATAGAAATTAACCATAATACCACTAAAAATTTAAAAATAAAATAATTGTTTAAAAAACATAAAAACCGCCTTCAAAAAAGGGCACTAAAAATTTTAAAATAACTCTATACCTTGCTTAGAAGAAATTAAATTTAAATGGACACTATTTTACATTACTGTTATTGAAATTTTTACATTAATTAGTTATTTTTGGAGTCGGTGCCAGCCAAAGCAAGAAAAATAAAAAGATAAAAATAATAATAAATAACAATAATACATAAAAAATCATGTTACGACTTACCTACAATTAATTCTAGAAACATTTTTCAACAAAACTGAAACATATAGATGATACACCAATATTATACTAACTATAAAGTGTTTACTGCATGATGCAGCCTACCAACTGACACTGTAGCGCCCGAGATATGCCTGGATAACCAATGAGGCTGAGCCACAGATAACATATCGTTAATTTGATTCCCTATGCTGTCTCCCGCAATAAAACTATCTTCCTCACGACATGCTGTAAAATATTTGGAATTTTTGTTCGTACTCTCGGTTACGCCTCGAACACCATATAAAGTTCAGTAATTTGATCTGCGCGATCTGACAGCTGATAACTAATTAATTTAAAAATTTCAATAACAGTAATGTAAAATAGTGTCCATTTAAATTTAATTTTTTCTAAGCAAGGTATAAAGTTATTTTAAAATTTATAGTGCCCTTTTTTTGAAGGCGGTTTTTATGTTTTTTAAACAATTATTTTATTAAATTTTCTGGATGTTTCGTAAAACTACACAAGCTGACATATGCTGTTTCGTTTGAGACATTGTAAAAAAAATTGTGTACTGTTATTCATTTTCTCAAGTTCTTAGAGATGTAAAGGTTAAAGGATCGCAGCAAACTGTGACTAAAACTTTTTTCAGCACTAAAATTTTCTTTAATTGGGAGGTACCAGCTTACAACAGAATTAAAAGTTGCGGCTTAAATAATGATAGAAGTAGTGGCTAGGGTGGTGCATCACTTTGCCGTTTCGGTTCCGGCCTTGGATATGTGGTTTTTAATAGTTGTATCGTTTTCTTCAATTTTTACTGAGGAGAACACGAAATTTAAAAAAAAAGGCTTTATGATTTCCATTTGTAATAGAAATACAGTAGTATCTCACAGAAATATAAACAGCAATTCAATTTTAATACCTGTAAATACATATTTCGGGACAGGTGACAACCGCAACAACAAATATTTTGAGATATGCATAATCTAGAAACGGTGACTAGTTGCTGTGTTCGTAGTCGTTGGTGTGTGCATGCTTTCTATAAATACGCAAATTTATGCTAACCGATTTCTCACACAAAATCGTGAATTGCGTTCTAGCGCAATCTGGCAGTCTGATAATATTTCTCAGCTGGTTGCAGTGGACGCTGGAAGTTGTTCCGCCAAAACATCACCGACCCTCTACTGCCCCCAGCCGATATTCAATCACGCGATGGACGGGAACAAAGTGCATGGCTTCGTGATTATGAATTGTGCCTTGCTCAGTCATGATCTATACAGCAGGCTGTGTTCATTTGCGACGCGTTTATTAAAACGTAGTCGCCTAGAAAATGCTGCTCAAATTTGTACAGGAAAATTACACAGTCCATCATTCCAGATAAAACAACACTAAAACAATTGAAGTCGACTGTATTTTGCATTGAATAGCGGAAACACAGATACATTCAAATAAATACAGAATGTTATCACTACATCGAACGAATATAAATGAACAAGAAACTTTTTTTCAGCTGCTTAACTAAAAAGAACAATTACTAAACAACGCCCATAACCTCAGGAATATCTCTTGCCGGTCACGTGTCATCAGCTTTGGGGACATGATTACACTATGACATGGTGACTTTGTCCTGTAAACGCCACGAAACTCTCAAATAAAAAAAAATGAGGACTCAAAAATTATGTTGTCACTGATCTAGCTCTCCTAAAACCGCAGGCTGTCATTCCGACAGTGGTTTGAGCAGTGCTGCCAGTTCTACGGATTTTTATAAGAAGTTAGGATTTCCGGATTTTGTTACAATATCTACGGATTTTGTAACTTTTTATTATTTGTTGATTTTTCCTTATATTGGTATTTTGTTACTGCATTACAGAATTGTCAATAATTGTGAATATATTCCTTGAAAACGCTCATGTGGATCAACGATTGAAATAAAGCTCATATTTTGATTGATTATACATTTTATAGATCTTAAAACACCGTAACACAAAACTATCGGCGCATATTTTATGCACTGTGACACAGTCGTTGGCACGGCTTACAAAGCAGTGCCTTCCGAGAAGGCATAACCAATATCCAAGAATCAAAGGGGTCGCAGTATTTAACATTTCATGTTACAGAAGATATGCTAAATTTAATGTCAACAAAAAAAATATATATATATATATGGTCACTAGCGAAAAATAAAAAACTACTAGGCATAGCAGCAGCGGTGATGAAAGTGACGATGTATAAAATATGTTCAGAGATATTTCTTACTTTCAATGTACAATATTATTTTGTATTTAGAATTTTAAAGACATGGAAATAAAAAAAAAAGTATTCTTAATTTTGACTCTCTCTTCAATTATTATTGTTTCAGTTAGCGAGTCTCCGGATTTTTATACCCAATCTACGGAAATTTTAGCGGCCATCTACGGATATTGAAGCCACAAGACTGGCAGCACTGCGAACTGGCCCTTTCTTTCACTGTACAGTATACATGTATTATTAATCAAATATGAAAACACAGAACGGACACCCATGACAGGCCTGACTCACCCCCGCAATTCGAGGTCAATACGCTAACCTGTACGCTGCCGGGGTCAGGATACAGGTCCTTCGGCGTTATTTAGTGACAAGACTTTGTATCACCATTGCGGGTACATTAGCAGTCTTTCTAAACAGCATTAGAGTACTGAAAATCCCCACCAAATATCAAGTTAGGGATAAATGATGTAATCAAAGTACTGTAGTGTGTCATCACTGCTTTAATAAAACGATAGACGACATGCAGTTAAGTTTCTTGAACCGCTTTTCAACACACCTTGCTAGATGAAAACGTGATAATGCTATTAGCTGGATAACGTTACCTAACAAAACAATGAAAGAATCGACGACTGTTCAACTGTACTGCACTGTGCATCAGCGATTTATGTGCATTCCTACTAGTCTTGAGTAGTTCGCGAATCTACTAGTTCGGAAGAGAACTCCCACAGGCGAACTACGCGAACTAGTTCCCAGATCTCTCTCTCCTTAGTTCGTTAGTTCGTTCGATCCTTTCCCGAAGACCAACTTTTGTTTTAGTTTATTATCTAAAAGGAAGCACAGTTCCCTGTGGACACATTTCACTGAAGACACAGATATAAAAAGTTAGGTAGATAGACATGTTCACTTTGATCCCATGTGAGAATAATCTCGGGGATGTGGAACAGTACATACATTTATTTGTAATGTCAATATTACTAAATAATTGATAACATTATATATTGACAAGTTAGTTACAACCCATCAGTATAACCAATATCTCCTCTAATCTACAAATACAATCCCGAGTTAATTGTGGAACAGTGTATACACTTGTTACCAGCATCTAATAACCAGTTATTTTCTTACCAACCAGTTACCATGATAAGTTTCACTGTAACTTGCGACTACACATTATATCATGTTAGTTTCTATTTATGTGAAACAGTACACACCCCTATTAACAATATCAATTATATTTCCTACAACTCATAGGCTGTCAATTACTTAAAAACCTGTTAGTATGATAATTTTTCACAGCACTTTTTGAGTGCATGTTATCCCATGTTAGTTACTATATATGAGTGAAATTTTGTAAACAGTGTAATTACTTCATTTGTCAAAAGTTTCAACAGAAAAAAAACCATATATCATTTTAGTAATTGTGGACAACTTTGTCCCCTTCCCCATCCATACACTATATATACTATTTTATCAGTCATTCTTAGTTACCAAATTCAAAGAAGAAAATTCTTTCACAGAGTAAAGTGGGTTCTGTAGCAGAAACTCTTTCAGTTTGGACTTAAAGTAGTTGGGTTTTTGCAGATAACATTGAAAAGAAAAATAAACTGTTCAACATTAATAATTATTGCAAAAGTCACAAACGGAAATTTAACATGGAATGTGAAAATTAAATACACTTTGATCCCATTAACAATTAAAAGACAACCATCGATAACCTCAACTACCATAACAATCAAGAGAGCGCGTGCAGTAGTGTTAGCAAAGCGAGCGAGCAAGGGGAGCGACCTAGGTCGCGAACTAAACTGAGCACTATCGGTCACGAACTAAACAGAGTGATACAGTTCACGAACTAAACTGAGCGGTACAGTTCGCGAACTAAATTGAGCGCTTCCGGCAGTGAACTAGCACCATTCGCCGCTGGCGTTTCCAATATTTTTTCGGTTGATGGTAGTAATTTTTTAAAAAAGAATAACCTATAAAAATATAGTACACTTCAAAAATATAATATTTTACGAAAGAATAGAAAAGGATAAAAGGTATGTTTTTACTATTTCATTTTTTAAGCTATATTTTTTGCACTTCTTGCATCTTTATTTTTTTTTTGACTATAGTAAAATTGTCATATGCTTTATCGCTTTCATTTGTCAAATTAATTTCGAGCAAAAGCTCATTTTTTATTCATGAAATACTTCTCCTACTTTTACATGGATTTCGTATAATATTGTTATTTCACAGTAAAGTTTGTTCACTTCGATACTCATTTTTTCTCGTAAATTTATAACCTCTAATATAGTCTCACAGTCATCAAATGAAACCCTGTGTTTTGAATTTAATTTTTGGATTCTGTATAACCAATTGCTTTCATTAAAATCTAACTATTTACTAAGATGCTCCAGACATTTATCAACGAATACTAGGGCATTATTTTTTACATTATTAATTTCTGTGGAGAATATGGTTTATAAAGGCTTTTTCTTGTTTTCTTAACCAAAGAAACAGTATCTTTTACATTTTTCTAGCGCTGATTTTAAAGCTGACATAATATAATACTTATCTCAGTCTGTTGGTTAAGAGATTTGTGAAAGTTATGTAAAGAAATGACTTGCGAAATTCAAAAAGATTTTAACTTTTGTGTCTTCATCAGTTTCATTCGTCGCCAAAATATTGTGAATGTGTGTTGGATTTTCCTCCCCTGCACTAATAAAAAAATAGCTCAATGACTTCCAATTTACTGGAAATTTACGCCCTTTCGTTATTGTTACCACTTTCTCATTCAATGGTCACTGTCATTTTTATATGTCTAATTGTTAGGTATCACATTGGAAGTATTACTGTTACTTTTCTTACTAATATAGGTAATATTGTTTCTGTCTTATAGTACTTAACTTGTAACCAATAGTAGAATTATATTTTGTTCATGATTGCCAAAACTTTATTTAAATAAAAAAGCCGATTACTTGTAAACGGGTATTTTAATTCATCAAAATAAACGCATTTATAATATTTTATAAGTAATGTTGTGTTGTTGGGGTTTAAGGGCGCGTCGACGGCAGGGTCATTAGCGCCTTTTATAAGTAATGTTTCTTCCATGAACTAATAAATAAATCCATTTAAAAAATTAATATCCTACGAATGTATGTAAAGTAAATAGTAAAAACAGCACAGTTATTCAATTTACCAATTTGTGTACAGGACAATGAGCCCTTTGGTTTATCGGCGGCAACTGTTCATGCTAATGTAATTTGAAAGGGCTATTATTAAGCAATAACTTTTGTTAAGAAGGTCATATTAAATTCCATTTAGAAACGACAAAAAAATGATTATGTCCTAATAAAACAGACATAACAAAAAAAAAAAAAAAAAAAAAAAAAAAATAGCGCGTGCGGTAGCGGTAGCAAGGCGAGCGAACGATCTGTTTCTCTGAATTCGAGACGCGAACTAACGAACTAAAAGAGCGAACTAGTTCGCGAGGGAGCTGCGAACTAAACTGAGCGCTCCCCTTCGCGAACTATTATGCGCAAGTCTAATTCCTACATCAGATTTGTTTAATACGAAAACCCGTTCGTGAGAAAGATCGTTATACGAATAATCCGTACTGCGGTTATTTTTAATCTTTTCTCCTTGGTAACTTACGTAGATCAAACGTTAAATAAAGCAGTAAGCCTCGGCTGCATTTATGTGATGATATTGTAGATGTGGTAACTGAGCATGGTAACTTACAACCAACTTGTAAGTAATGTCGTCAATCCTAGTACTTGTCTGTTATTGACTACATTATAAATTTGTACCCTCACTCCGCAATCATCTCGATAGCTATTGGCTGGAGATGACGCTCCTCGCTTTCGTTGACAAATTTATAGCGACCAGAGATGCTAGTAGATATTCAACGTTATGAGCGAAATTTAAAAAGCGAAGAAATCAATTTTCAGAATACTTTTATTAAGTTTGAGTTTCGTAACAAATCATTTAAAATTAAATCGTCAATTTAGTTATAACATATGGCACAACTTTACGGTGGTAAAAACGTGGAATAAAATAAAATTGTTCTTTGCCATTGAGTGAAGTCTTTCTCATAGTTGCCATTTTTCAACTATTTTTAGATATGTAGGTATTTATACATCAGATTTGAGGTTACATCAGACCTAGTGTTGCAAATTGATTTTTTTTTCAGAGTTGTGAAAAAAAACATGAAAAAAAACTTAGCATCCTGTTTTTTTTTCTCAGAAAACTACATGTTTGGTTTAAATCTTACTAAATCATATAATGTCTTACATAATGATTCATAAATGTATCTATATAGGTAACATAATTTTTTATTCATCCTCTACGTCAGTACCACACGCACTAGTATCAGCACTACCAACACTAGTTTGGTCGGTGTCGGAATTTTCTGTTTCTTCTCCTGTCTCCTCTATATTCATAACTTCAGAAGTAATTACATTTTCTCTTACTGGTTGTTCTTGTATTGTACGCAAAAGATTTTGAGGTTGAAATTTTAAATTATGAGCAAAGTACACACTGTGCATAAAGACTGCGCCGATAGTTCTGTTATTACGGTCTTTTAAGTTTGAATTTAAATCTATTAGCATACAAAATAGGAGCTTTAATTTTTTTCAGTCGTTGGTTTACGCCAACGGTTGCAAGGAAACGGTTCATAATTACTGACAATTAAATGAGTCAGTATCACTATACGCTGAGAATTTAACAAGTATACGAATATAAGGAAAGCACAATAAGTAATAAAAGGAGGCAAAAAACCGAAGATAAATTTTAAATTCCTAATTTTTAGTAAAGATCCGTAGGTCTACAGATAAATCCGTAGGGCTGGCAGCACTAGTTTAAATAGCGAGTTTCCATGTTTAATCCAAACAACGTGGAACGGGGATTCCTTCTGGCGCAAAATAGCCTCTTCGGGAAGTTCCCGTTCAAAAAAAAAAAAAAAAAAAATCAGTCAATGTTGCCAATAATTTCGTTTTTTTTTTTCCTACTGAACCAGAAAAATATACTAGATTTAAAAATTAACATAAGTACTTAGAATAAACTCTAAAACAGTCATATTAAACAATAAATGCCTTACAAATTTGAGATTTAGTAGTTATGAAAAAAAACATGTTTTTTTCACAATTTTTTTCATGTTTTTTTTTCAAGTCAGAAAAAAAGTTTTTTTTACAACATTAATCAGACCTGATCTTAAAGCTGCCAGAAATAATAAGGGGGTTATTTTTTATTGCGTTTTCTTTGCTTTTTACGTTGGGTACGTGTTTAGGGTCATTACGTTATTTACTCTCCCATATATAGAGATCATCTCTGTCCGTGCCTGTTGCTTTTGTTATTTTTTCTAAGTCTCTTCAATAGATTTCATACAAATTTTGCAGAGGGAACCGTTAGTGTGAAATGCAACTCTGTTTCGTATTTTAGTCAGATCATTACGTTTGACCATAACAACCGTAATAGTTTGAGACCCGCGCCTATACCAAAAACACCATCGTTGTGTTAAGATGGTTAAAAAGAACATAGATGGTCGATACACAGGGAGATAGATTGCTGGAGCAAAGCAGATGGGGCGCATTTGAAACGGTTTTAGCGCAGAAAGTCCTGAAATGCTCAGTTCAATAAGTATGGGTGTGCTGTAAAATAACATTTCACTGCATCTGTACCGAATATTAACAACTTTGCTTCTCAACGATGAGGACAGAAGGTTGCAATATGCTGTGATCGGGGCGTATGAATGTAGATTGAAGTCACTATCGTACACCTTTAATACCAACTAAAATTTCCCAGCCTGCAGGTCCGTTGTGTTAGGTAAGATAAATTCATTTGTATACGATGCAAACAGCGAGTAGCGGTGGGAGGTCCATGTTTAATGTTTTGTTTGAAAGTAACTATTTATTTAAAAAAATACATTCGTTTATAATTGAAATAGGTATAAGTATTTAGATTTCAATTTTAAATCTATTTGTAAATTCATTTTTATTTAATTTGTTGTTTTAAGTCACTTTTTATTTCTTTCAAAACTTTATTTCAGCATTCACGAATCTCGATCGCTTGGTGTGGCGTGAGAAGACTCTGATTAGTAAGGTACTGTCTAAAAATCAGTGAGTCGCTGTCTTGCTATTGACATGCATGTGTAAATAATCAATATCGTGTTTTTAATATTCTTCTGTCGCTTGTTTTGTTGATCTTAATCATCTTTTATTGTATGTGTCATCTTAATTTGTAGGCCTACTCTTTTTTCATATTGTTATCAAAACTTCTGAGTTTCTAATTCCGTGGGCTTTTGCTGAAGGTGTTTGGTTGCAACAACACAACTGCAATAGACAGCACCTTATCTATCGTTCATCAGCCGAAAAATTGAACGTCTGAGCATCGCTTGTTAACCCCGTACTCTTCAGTCTCGGAAACGATTCAGAGAGCACGTTTCGAACTTTCGATTCTTCAGTAAGTTATCCTCGTGTAGTTTGAATATCATTACGTTGTCCAATATTTTACATTAAAAGTTTTATTAATTTAATAATAAGTAATTGATATTAATATCTATATATAAGGGCCCGCACGACAGTTGTAGCCCAAGAGCCTGCGTATCCTGAAGGACTCGTACCACAGGTATGGCCTAAGGACCTACAGATCCTTGATGTGACTCTGCAAAGAAGTGTCGCATTGAATCCTCTCGGAGTGACATTACCAAGTGGATTTCCAACGAATCCCTCCTTGCCGGGATCTTGTGTTTTAATGAACTTTTGGACCTCAGTTAGTCTGTGCGAGTATCAGTGGTCTGAAAGAGCTGGCACTAATGAAGCGGCCTTTGACTCCACAGTCCACAACACTCTCGTCAACTATTGATGGCAGCCCTCGCGGGACACGGACCAAAATCCAGTTAACAGCGGCAAATTAAAACAGCCCAGTTACAATGTGAAGCAACGACAGCCGAAAGAACAAACAACATAGGCGTAACGCAATTCGTTTGGTTCCGAAACATATTCGATTTATCTTCCGCTGCCGCGGTTTTGATTGCCACAGCAAACTGTTGAATAATTAGCACATGTGACAACTGTCGACCTCTACGCACTTTGGTATATTCGGAATTGCAATCAAAGAACAAACAACTGCGTTACTTTATGAAGTGATAAAGCCAGCACATTGGAAAAGCCATAGCCGCGGGGCAGGCGCGACGCGATACAAATGTTGTGTGATGGACGTGTCCTGATGGATTTCCACGCTAATGAAGCCAGTAAATACACAGTCACTACAGTCACCGAACATCAACTCAGGTAATTTTTCACCTCGTTTACGCTTTGAATTTTTAGCGTTTGCAATTTCATTGCGGTGTGTAACATTTTTACTGTCAATAATTATCCAACTTTCAATCCAAATGTCGTAACTTCTCTTCTGACACGGAATTTTATTCTTTTTCCTATCTTTGTCATTTCGAAATTAGTATTTGCCACGAGCTACGAGTATTTACATAAAATTATCTTCTTTGCGCTCCAGAAAAAAATACATTTTTACGAACGCGAAGACCATCGTTCTAACGTATGCTGCTGAGTTATAAACTAGAATGATACAAAACAATATGAACGAAAGTAAAACGAATAACAAACAAAGGCGAATTTTGTCTTTACGAAGTTTGGTAGAAGGAAGAAAAAAATTTTGTTGAAAAGAAAAAGTCTTTGGGGAAACAGTCAACGATTTAAGCCTCACAAAGAACGTATAGCTCAAGGCTGTATGCAAGTAAAGCTTGGACTTTGTGGAGTGCCAGAACATAGAAGAATTCAAACACTGGGATCAGATTCTATTGCATAACATAATTATATCGGACAGAAGGAATACAAAATGTACACGTTCTGCAGAGCTATGAAAATAGGAAGAAGCCTGAAGGGGTACGCCCAATAATAGATGGAAAATCGGTTTTTAAGACATTTTATAATAGGTTATCTTGTTGGCATAGGCCTCCCGGGTCCAAACAAACTTGTGTTCATATGAGAACACTTGGCTATTCACTAGCCACGGCACTTTCATCGCTAGTGGTTCGGCCTCAAAAGAAGCAATATGGATCTCCACGAATTCCCCAGTGCACCATTGGGTCGACAATGGACATCATTCATTCAATAAAACAGTTCAAGCAAAAAATTGTAGGCCTAAAAAAAACATCAACGTACATCTAGCAATTAAGTGGGGACGTGTTGGAAATGAAGAGATTAACTGGGTACATGAAGAGTTACGTGAAAACAGCTGAAAGATTGATAATAAAATAGAAATATATGAGCTTTGTAACACAAACTAGCTTTTAGCTAGGGGAGGAGTATAAAGCACTTGCGAAAGGTAAGGTTAAAATGACTTAAAGACAATAAAAGGCTTTCATGTGTGAGAAATTAATGTGACAACACAACCAGAAATTAAGTATCATTGTAAACAAAATTGGTTTCGTTCTTTAGAAAGTTACTGCTTTTATCATGTACAGAAACATTATGAGAGTTCCAGATATAGAAGAAACTACAAATTGTTATATCCGTTTGACAACTATTTTTAGGAGTTATCAGTGGAAACTTTTGTAGAGGTAGTTTAGTCAAGTACTATGTTAATAGCGTAAAACGAAAATACGTTAATATATAGAAAAAGTTAAAATATTCATAACACTCACAGACATGGATTGGGTGTTACAGATTGTACGTGCAGCACGAAGGAAAACTTAAAAAAAAAATTAAATAACTATATATATAATTTTCTCGTGACACTGCCTGCTAGATTTGAGCCACATTATTTTCAGCGTAAGATGAATGATTGCAACCAGTGACAACTGTACGTAAATCTCCTGCAAAAGAATAAGGACGATATCTCAACAAAAAGCACTGAAAACGTCGAAGTAAATAAGCTGACATTTTATACGAAACTGCTACTGTCTGATGAAACCTGTGTGTGATGGTATATTGTGTGACCCACATTATGTCAGGTAAAGGAGTCGATGACTTTAATAAAGTATCCAGATAAATAATGCACTTTCAGTTGAAACACACAGAATTTTAAATATAAAATTGCGTGACACAAATATAGTCTTCTAGGGATCTCGCCACCGAAACATATAAGCTCCACTATAATTAATAAATATAACAAAACTATAACCGAGGTACAGCCTGTAGGGTTAAGGTACTTAAAAAATAGATTTTGGGGCACTATTAAGAAGCAATCAATCTTTTTTCTTTTTTAATATTTCTGTTTGTTTGCGTGAACGAGATTTTAATGCGGTTTCGAATAATGTAGTCCTGAAAGTATAATAAGGTGTGATTCATTTTGATGTGCCGACGAAAAGTTGACAAATTTAAGATAGGAAGTCTACAATTTAGTATTCATATTTCGTTGAATTCGACTATTGCAAAATTTTTTTAGTAAGTTGTCAAAAAGTTATTAAAACTGAACTTGCAACCATGGATCCAGCATCAAAATGGGACGTGTTTCATTTCGATGTGACGCCTACATACTGAGAAGTAATGATGTAAGTGTCCCCTACGTAAGTAAATACACAGTTGAAATATATATCGGGAAACGTAGTTATCCCCAGCCACTCCAGTAGTATATCGGAATGGATAGTTTTAAAGGCCACGGCTGACTTCCTCCCAATTCCCTTACCTAAGTTCCCCGAGACCCTCCAGCAGCCCGGGAAGAATGAAATATGAAAAAAAATCGGAATTTAAACTAATATTCATCTCTGCCCCGCTCCCTAGTTCTGATGTCACGTTACACTATAGGTCCCCGTTACCCGGGAGGATTACCAGGCTAGTTAAGATGTTAAGGTCGTTAATAGCACATTAATAGTATTGTTTATTTACACTGTATGGTTCCTAATCTGGTGGCGCGAAGACATGTCGGGGAGGGGGGGGGGGGGGTGGAGAGAGAGAGAGAGAGAGAGAGCTGGGTGTGAGGTAGTTTCGCTGCCCGTATGCGTTTAAGACTTGCTCTACACCGTCGCAAGTACCATATCTCCTTAGCCGCTTCTTAGAGTTGAAACCTTTATTCTAACATCATATATTTAGTGACTATTACTCTGAAATGTCATTGTTAGTACAGGAAAGTAGGTATTCAACTTATTAATAATAAAATTGAAAATTGTGCGAGTGGGGCGTGCGTGGAAATTTTTCTTTTGACGGAAGGGGGGCGCAGTACGAAAAGCTTTGTGAACCCCGAATTTACAGCAACACTAAAAATCTGTCAGCCCCTCCAGTGGAGACGCAGGTACGGGGTGTTATTAGAAAAAAAGCTGGTTAACCAGAATTTTCTAACGTCGAGTATATATGCCGTTAGAAGGAGCTTGTTTGTGACTGAAAATCGGTATCATCAGTCGTTTGTTGGAATTTTTCAGTTTGCGACATTCTTGACTGCGTTGATCGCAAATAAGGTAAAACTGTTCGTGCGAATAACTTCCGTAGAAGACCTGACTTCATCTTATAACTCTTTGTAAAATAGAAAACGATGTTATGAGCAGCAGCCCCTTGATAAATGAAGTAGTGAATGATGTGAGGAACTGCGCTTGGCGCGTCTGCTCTGGTGACATTATTTCCAGGCACGCCGTGTCTCAGGTGGTGGGAGGCTGCTCGCTCATAAACTGAAGCGACTCGCCTGTCAACAGCGAACTGATAAACTAAAACACGAGGCGCCCGCGGGAAATTGCTTTGTGAATCGAAAGCGCGCCCCAACCCACCCCCACCGGAAACCAAATTTCCTGCGCTCCCTTAATGAACTACAGCGATATTTTTGTATGTCTCTAGGGCAGTGTAACTTTTTTGGTTCCAGTGAACTCAAACTGTTGCCAGTGTCCGAAGAGATCGGATCAAAAAATTTCCGGAAACAAATGCGTCGTTCTTCTATAATGGAATAAAAACAATTTAAGTGGATAACAGATCTAGAAATATGATAACTCAAATTATTTTCAGTTTTTTTTTTTGGAATATATGTTTTGCTTTGCCTAACGACCCCAATTATTGATTCTTCGCCGACCCTCCATCTGTTACAAACACATAGCACTATTTCAAAAAAATACAGACTTCTGATAGGTCAAACAAATTAAAAGTTTCTTTTTTAAAATGATTTACGACCTTCTCTAAAAATTGCTTAGTTAGAACCATCTTTGCCTCATGACAGACTCGATCGCGTGACCAAGGAAATGTTAAGGCGGGTTGCCAACGTCCGTGGTGAAGAGTGGGAAATAAAGGACTGTATGCTGTTAATAGAACTGCAAACGAAGACAGGTATTAGAATATATGAAGCAGATAATTGAGGACGCGAGCTGTAAGTGGTATGATGAATTTAAGAGGCCAGCCCAGGATGAAAAGAGATAAAAATAGGAAACCGACATAAACCAACTAGTTCATTTTATTTCTAATGTTACTGAGGTCGTAACGTTAAAATCGCCGATGAAGCATGGGTGATATTAAAAGCAAATAACCTATAATAAAAGAGTTTTTTTTTTTTTTTTTTTTTTTTTCCTTAGACATGGAGCTGAGAATTTAGGAGTAGCGAATCTTGCCTCAGAGAACAAATAAACAGATAGAATGAATTGGAATGTGAAACTATAGACTTTTATTGAAAATTAAGTGGACGGGGAAAGGTGGTTGAAAAAGTGGCTTGGAAAGAAATAAGATGGTGGTCATATGTTGAGACATGATTAATTAGTTTGTTGTCAAATGGTACAGGGAAGTTTGTAGAGGTAGAGTTGTATTAGACTACTAATTAGCTATCTAAACAATTAGCCGTGAATTTGAAGGTGTTGTTCAAATAATTCCATAGGCTAACAGAAAATCATCTAAAAGTATACAAATCAAGCTTTTTATAGACACGTTAGCTCCATGAATATTAAGATGAAATAGCTTTCAATGAACCTTCGTAACCAAATTTTCATATTTTTATCATCATCTTCTTCCGTCTCCAGTTTCCCGGGTGCGATGTAAGAGCGCTCTCCATTTTTGCCTGTCCAGGTACGTTTCCTCTTCTTGGATTTTGGACCATTGTACACCTTTATCCTGTAGGTCCAATTTCACAAGATCAGTCCATATAACGTGAACTATGACTCCGAAATTATTATTTTTTTTTCCGAAAATGATATATGTAAAAGTTAAATTTTTGGACCTGCTGAAGAGAGTCTTAGATATAAAAGCTAGAAACATACATTTCTGGTATTGACAAACACCTCGATTTTCGAAAACAAAATTATCCTTGGAACAAAGCTGACGGTTTTACCAAAAAAATTGCAAAGATTGTGAAGAGCATTTACTGCAAATATTATTCTATTAGCCACAATGAAACGTAGGCTAGGAAGATACACTACACGCACCCAAAAATAATCTGATTTGAGTACGTCAGAGCGACGCTTAGAGAGGCTAGCGGAAAAGCGAGGAATTTGGTGAGCGCTGAGAGGCGAAAAACCAATTAATTTAATTGGCGAATGCGTGGGTCAGGCGGTGACCTGTCACCTTTAATTAGACCAACACTCCACTCTCCAACGCAATGCGCCTGCCGACGAAGGCATTCGATATGCTCCGCGGAACATTACTCTACAACACAGAGCTTACTTATACTAATCAAGATTTAAGGAATTAGATTAACAAGAAATATAAGATAGAAAAAGAAAAGTTGCTGCGAGAAATGTACGAAGAATTAGATCAGAAAATGTTGGTACAAAAACACTTCTGGTTTATAAGAAGATCAATCATTAAAGGTGATGATGGAGAACGTATTCTAACCTCTGAAGAAAGGCCTAAGTATTACAGTTTGGGATGACCTCAACAACAGGTTATAGTCACGATATGAGAGATATTGTTTTAATAACAAAGTATGGTCATGTTCTGAAAGATTTGATCTGAAATAAGGTAGTAGGAATTGTTCGAGCGTGGTGGGTGAGCGGTAACGCTCAGGCCTCGCATTCGGGAGGACGCGGCTTTGAATCCCCGTCCGGGCATCCAGATTTGCGTGTTCCATAGTTTCCCGAAATCACTCAAGACGAATGCCGGGATGGTTCCTTTTAAAAGGTTATGGCCGAATTCCTTCTCATTCACTGACCCAAGTTCTTTCCCGTAAGCAAAAAAAATATAAAAAAAAAAATAACTGGGTTAAGAAGACTGAAGTTGTTGAAACCCATATCCAGAATTTACGAAATAGGAGAGATTCCGATATTAATATAAGTATTATCTCAACACACTCCAAGAAAAATTTTAATACTATCGCATATAAGTCTGACATCACATGATTTAAAATTGTTAAGTAGCATAATACACAGGGGAATTGAAAGGAAAGTGGAAGAAATATTAGATGAAAATCAGTTTATATCTTGTTAAAAGAGAAACTATGCTGGTAATGAGAAGACATTGGTAGAACAGATAAAGAAATTCAAGGATGCTTTGATGGGGTATGGACTTACGAAAAGTTTTGATTATTGTAGAAAGGAGACTATGTTCAAATTTTTAAACGAGTGAGATAGAAATAAAGCGACAGAAGACTAATCTATGATATATTCAAAAGTCAGGTTGCTATAATGAAAGTAAAGAATGAAGAAAGAAAAGTTCAGCTAAGAGATGTGTGTGACACGGGTGTATCCTATCCACACTTTCTTCAAGTTTAACGCAGACGAAGCAATATACAAGGTGAAATAAATGTTTATGCCTCATATTCGATTGCTGACACACATGTAACTGTTTCACGAACATTAAATATGGAAGAGTTGCCTTTTTATTTATAAGATAAACATAAACTGCCATATGAAACTCATTTTTTCTTCTTTTTTCTGAGTTCCTTCTGCTCAACTGCCGCCCCCCACAGGATTCCCCATTTCCATTACAACCTTCGGCACTGGAAGGGGGTGACGGGGTCAGCGGATACCAGGCGGACTGGACCTGGAAAGCAGTTTCGGACGTTCAACTTCGAGGAAAAATCCTCGGCCGCGTCGGAGATCGAACTCCGGTCGTCAGGACCGCTGTCCAAAACTAACCTCTTGACCTACGGTGCCACCCAACTAATTATTTATCAGGTACAACAAAATTTGACATAAACAGGAAGTTTCCGAAAGGGAACAAAAGCAAAAATTGTTTATCTTGTGCCATTGATTGTAGATGGATGTGTTGGTAAATTGAAATGTGGAAATTTCGTCTGAATACCCTTTCAAAATTCATTTTTGCTAGATAAGACTCAGTTACCTATCTGAAAAATTCTCCCTCTGGCTTTTAACCAAGATTGCGTGAGCTTTCTCCATTCATTCTGTTCCAGTTGGAGGCAACGACCTTAAAACATTTGTATTTATTTATCATCTAAAATATAGGTACGTAATTGGCCTTAAAAGCTTAAGTATCGTTAAATCAATTTTTTCTGCACAAATATTAAATATTATTAAAAATTTTCAAATCACCGCATTACTCTTCCAACTTTCTAAATCTGTTTGTAGCAAAATATATCGTACAATGATTTAGTCACTGTTTTCTTAGTGATCTCTGCCTACCTATCACACACGATGGTTTTTGACGTACGATTAGCACAGTGCCACGACCCTGCCGTTCAACAGCCGTCCACTGCAATTACGAGTTGCAGATGCAGGCTTTGTCGAAACGTCGTAGGGCAGCTGAAAGTATGTCCGAAAATATTGACGTAAAGAACTGATTTCTCTGCCTGAAGCCAGAGCTTTGTTTACGGATAAAACCCCTGATATTTTCAAGGACAGGATATGCCCAACATGAAATTTGTCTAAATTCAGTTTTTGAAGGGTTTGAATATAAAGAAAAAACGCATTTGATAAATGTTATTATTTGTTTATTAATAATAATCAGGTATGACAAATATGAGCAATTAAACCATAGTTCAAAGCCATTGCTGCGGTTTATTTTATTTACACTTCCTTTGTAAGCAGCACACATAGTCTGCAAATTAACACGTACAAAAGAGTTGAAAATCGGCAACTTTAATATTAAATTGGTAATAAATTTATAATGTAAGCCCTTTCACCCAATATGCCATAGGAAGAAATTGAAGTAATCTTTTTATCGTTCGCTAAATCTTCCCAAAGGGCGTAGCATAAATCTGCTCTCTCTTCTTTGAATGATAGGATGCACCAAAAAGAGAACATTACGTCTCCGCCCTGTTCTATTACTATGAATTAACATAGCGCAGTAATTTTTGGCTTATTTCTTATCACACACTGTTCTCCGTGACTGAGCTCAATCGACGGCAAACAATCGTTGTGTGTAAAAGTAAGAATGCTACGGTTAAATATCTTACGACTTTTTAACGCGCGTCCAAAGCCGTCGCGTGTGAACGAAGTCTAGACGTTAAGAACAGTCATTTATGTCTGAAAAAATTTAAACTCTTTTTAAAAATCAGTGTTAATAATCCCACCAAGTCGTCCAGATTTACGTTTTACATTTTCTAACTGATCGGTCGCAGTATGTTGTCGTTGAAGGAGAAAGTTCTTCTAATCTAGATGTTACATCGGGTGTACCTCAAGGAAGTGTAATAGGACCACATCTTTTCTTAATTTTTATAAACGATCTCGGAGACAAAGTGAAAAGCCTTTTTAGATTGTTTGCTGATGATGCGGTTATTTATAGGGAAGTAAGAAATTTTGCCGATTGCATAGAAATTCAGCGCGATCTGGATGTTATTTTGGCTTGGTGCGCTGTGTGGCAACTTACTCTAAATTGTAAAAAGTGCAAGACAATGAGCATAACTAACAAAAAGAATCCTATTGTTCAGAAATACGAGTTAAACAATACAGTTATTGATATGGTCGATTCTATGAAATATTTGGGAGTAACAGTACAAAGGAACATGAAATGGGACATACACATTACTTCGTTAGTAGGTAGAGCAAATTCTAGGCTGCGATTCATAGGTCGAATATTGAAAAATTGTAATGAACAAACAAAAGAGATAGCGTAAAAATCTCTTGTGCGTCCACATTTGAACTATTGTTGTGCCATTTGATGATTTGGGATCCGTTTCGTAAGGGGTTGATCGAAAGTATAGAGAAAGTACAGAGAAGAGCCGCTCGATTCGTGACCGCTTGCTACAGTCCTTATGAAAGCGTCACAGAACTGATTAGTAGATTAGGTTGGGAGTCTCTGGTAGATAGACGACACACGTTTCGCTTAAACTTATTGGAAAACATGCGTACTCCCACTTTCACTTTTGAGTGTAGTGAAATACTTCTTCCACCAACCTATTTGAGTCGGAAGGACAGGAAAGATAAAATTAGAGAAATAAGATGCCGGACTGATTCTTATATGAATTCTTTTTTCCCTCGTACCATTAGGGATTGGAATGCACAGCAAAGAGATTAGCTTTGGTGCTGAGCACCCTCTGCCACCCACAATTTTGTGAATTGCAGAGTATATATTGTAGCGGTACAGGAGTTATATGAAGGGGGGGGGTTTATGAATTTATAATTATTTTATTAATATTCAATGATTGGTTGCAAGAATCATTAGCCAGGTCACAAAGGAAACTGACATAAATAATTTATTGTCTTCATATGGCTTCTACACCGCTAGGCATATTTAACTTCATCTTTAATATGTAAATCACTAGGATATCAATGCCTTAGCGTTACAATTGGCCGTTCATATTCAAGCTAACTAACTTAAATATGCTACAACAAGAATAGTCAGTACTATAACATGAATACATGAAAATTACAGGGGTCTCGGGCGCCGTTAAAATACAAAGAAATGAAATGGAACTCGCGATATGCAAGGCTCCCATAAAGTTCAACAAATGTCAGCTAGCTCAGGGTCAAATTAGCATAAAGAAGTCTCTCTCTCAAAGGCGCTTACGGTTCATTCGCAGTCTCAATAAGAACTCAACGAAGCAAGACCTGACTTTTAACACTTTACCATAGCAGCAACACTGATGTCCGTTGCACTCTCAGTTCCAGCGCAATATACAATCACCAGACTGTGATCGTAGGCAAGTCGCTGTATAGCCCAGATCAACTGTTCTGGACCAGCGATAAGTACACTCGACTGTCTCAGACCGTGGCCCGGCGAGAAGTAAACTCGACTGCTCTGGACCGTGGCCCAGCAAGAAGTAAGATCGACTGTCCCAGACCGTGGTCTGGCGAGAAGTCCGTTCCTCCTCTTCGGAAGGCGATGGCGTCCTCCTCCCGCGTAGGAAGATGGCGGGCAGAAAGAATACACCCTGCATTAACACATGAAGACCCCTATCGATGATTTCATAGGCAGGTTGGAAATCACGTGATACTGTCCATCGTTCAGATTCGCGGCATTTTGCCTGCGTTCCCTGTGCGATGTCTCTGGCGGGGCGAGGGGAAGCAAGCTGTAAGGTGGCCGTCCGCTCGACCTTGGCCAGGCGACACCAAGTCGGGGCATTGTCCGAGGGGCGGGAATAACGGGACACTTCCGCCCCAGCTCAAGACGTTGGACCCCTAGCTTCAACACATTTCTAACACTCGCATACATTTGCCGAGTTCCCACAAATAAAATGCCCTTGCATATTGATTTAAATATACATAATTCTGGGCTGCCCGAGATTAATTTATAAATTTAATCTGAATAAAATTAAATAAAAAGATTAATTTTAAGAATAAAAATAATTGTAGCGTGACGTAATAACGTCCTGTTACAATATGTAGAGTAGAGTACATGGTTTCCTGAAATGAGTGCAGGCAAAAGCTGGGATGGTTTCTCAAAAAGTCATAGCCGAATTTTTTTCTCATGCCTCTAATAACCAAAACGTCGACGCGGCATAACCGTAAGAAAAGAAATCGATATTAACTACCAGTTTGTAACAATCAACAAGTAGTTACATCTTTTTATGATTGTGCAGTGCTTCAACCAAGTCAGCGTTGAAGGGTGCTTTACAAGAGCTTCCTTTCTAGTTACGTAAGTTACATGTTTTTAAACACAGATGATGATTTGTATCTTTGTCTGCCACGAGTAATTTTGATCACTTATATAATAACTCTCCTCCAGCCATTTTCAACAGCACTCCTTTAATAGCGCAGGATTATTTAATATGTAAGTATGGCTAAATGGCCACAAACGCTTTATTTTATTAGTTTCTTATAATTCGCATCTGAAACGTTTCCTGGTTAGAAGCAATCAGATCGCCGTCACTAGACACTACGGCTGGAGTGGGCGTATCACGACTCGGCGATTCCCATCAGGAGCAGCAGCAAGCGGGTAATGAGACGGGTCGCACAACTTGGAGACACTCTGCATTCCGTCTTTAATGACACAAAGAGAACGCTTCGTTAATTCTGCATATTTATGAGGACGTTTCTCAGAGTTAAGCGTTTGAATTTCTGAGTGGCATTAGCATGATGATATCATGTTCCTTGGGTGCCCAAATGCTTACGGGAACAGCTGATGAGAGAAGCAAAAGGCAGAACACTTTGCTAATTTGTGTGGTTGCAGAGAAGCTGGACTAGCAAAGCAGGTAGATTAAAAAAAAATAGCTTCTTTGTCTTGGTTTACGAGAAATAACTTTTTATTTTGCGTTAGAAATCTTGAAGAACTGGGGTCGCACTTTCCATGTCTTTAATACACCAGCATATTGCGCGAACTTCCTTCGTTAATGAATTGTTGAATGGACGGGAACACGACTATTTGGAAGTTTCTTTCTATTATTTGAAACTCGATTTTGTGATATTATTCGCATTAGACACACACAGACGAATTAAAAAAAGATATTTCTCATTAAGATGCAACGGCAATAAGGATTTGGGTAACTAGAACTGTTTGGCAATTAACTCATTGAGAAAGATGAAACGGATGAGTGTATTGTTGGAGGAAGAATCGGGAAAGCATGGAGAAACAATTTTAATTTTCTGGGTTTGGAATAACTGACAATTACAAGAGAATGCGCTGGGCTTGATTACAACTGATTTACTGATAAAGCGTGATCTCTGTTTTAAATGAGAAAATATCAATGCTTTACCAAATCAGCGCCCAGACTATTTTAATTCGACAAATACTATCTTACAAGTTATACTAACTATAATTTTGAAATAACTAAAATGAATTACTAGAAAATTAAAAAGGGAATCTAAGACTAAGTTCTGAAATACTCTTCCAGGCGAACTGAGCACAGATTTAAATAGTTCTGGTTGAATTGAATCTTATGATAACTTAACGAGTTAACATCTAAATTGAGGTTCTTGATGAAGCTGGTGTTTGCAGATGAGTTTCACTCGCTGGGCTGTGCACGTGAAATGAGATATCTGGCATCTCTCTTATTATAGCTGGTAGCATGTCAACAGCGATGCTACCCACCGACAATAACAATTGGTGAGCTGTGACCGCTAAGGAGAGAGACGACGAGAAAGTTTACTGATTCGGAATAAGTACCGAGTAATGTGTTTAGAATGTTTCTCAGGTGCGTTACCTGTCTCCGATTTGAATCTGCAAATGGTTCTGAGAGAGTGGGGTGCGTTGTACACTTTATATCTCTCGTAATAACGATCTAATTTCATGCAATAAGGCAAAATTAAAGCACTTTATCCACCTAAGACATATTTTTCACAAATTTCGGTGAAAATGAATCTCCCATAATCGCCCACTTAGATGAGTAAAATTGTTTCCATCATAACATTGACTTTAAACAGCTTCCTGAAGATGAATTCTCTGTGCCAATATTATCAACTAATTTTTGTTATATTAGTATTAATTCGGATATTCTGAATTAGTTTCCTTTTCTACATTAATTACGCACTTAGTTGTACTGAACCATGTGTTCACAGTTTTCAAAATATACAAAACATTATTTAATCTATCATCTAGGTTTTCATGTGTCGTACCTTTTAAAAATATGTTAGAGTTGTCAACGAAAGACACCATAAACTTTTTAAGATGAACGTGAAATGATTTAGATATATTGTGAACTAATAAGGATCAAGGACTGATTCCTGACGGGCACAATATTTGACCCATTATCAGTTTGGAGCCTTCACATGAATTTATACTATTTACGATTAGACATTGTTTTCTATTTGACAACTTTAATTTAAACAGTAATTCTCTTCTGTCACAAAAAACGCAATTTTCTGTAAATTCTAATTGCCTTTTTCCCTGTGTTCAATTGTTTTACTTATTAACACCATTACCAATTATTTACGGCATTAATTTATATCACACCCATGAATTATAAATTAGGTGATGATAAATTTTAAGAGACTTTTATATTTAGCAGCTTACTATTAGAAGGTGACCTATATGATACGAATATACAAAAAATTCCAAATTTCGATTTTAAAGTAGCTTTTACTTTCTGCAAAATTGTTTCCGAGATTTCAACACAGTTTCATTATTTGCCACCTTCAAACTATGTCTGTTTGTGACAGGTCGCTCGAAACATAATACCGGAATACCGACATATAGACTTGAGTGAGATTTTATAGTTTTTCGTATTTACTAGTTCTTGGTTTGATCACCTCTTTAAACAATCAATTTAGGCCTTTTACTTCTAGTTTTTTTCTCTGAATAACTAAGAAGGAATTTAGCGAATAAAGTAAAAAATACATAAAAAGTCTACCTATAAATCTAAGAGACAAGTGCGATTTTAACAATAAATGGGAGAGTAAAAGTTATTATTTGATACTGTGGATAATTGAAATTAATTACAAAATGTCGTGAATGCAATAACTTAGATGGAGTTATTCTAATTAAAGGAAGTTACATTTAACCGGTTAGCATTTCGGGAGGAGGAATTCTTAAAAATTTGGTCTTCATTTATAGGTCGCGAACGTAAACTAGGTTATGTGAAATTTCAAGACAATTTAGTGAAGAAGATTCCAAATACACAAATTAAATAATGTCAATACGTTATATAAACTTATAATCGTAGCATAAAATAAAGTAACGATAAGGCGGTGAAATTGGGAGATATGTGAAGGCAGTTGGTAGTCGAACGGAGTGCTGGGAGTGTACGTGGCGCATATTGGTGATGACTGATGAGTCGTGGAAGGAGTTTGGGAGGAGAATTGGGAGTACAGCACGGAAATGAAAAGATGGCCTGACAACAAGCCGACACTTCATTTCAGGCATGAAGACGTGGTGAAATTTTCTTTTGTAGGTTAGATAGTCAGGAACTGTAATAAGTTACCTAGGGAAATGAATAATAAATTACCAAAAATGCTGTAAGAATTTAAAATTCGTAAAGGGTAAAAGTGGGTGGATAGTGAACTTACATCAAAGAATTTAAGATAAAAAAGTCAAGAAATTGGAAAATACGCTTCATAGCTCCATTGTAATTAAATTAAATTTCTGTTGACTGGAACATACTGGATTCGGCGAAAGGTAATTCGAGAGGCGTCATGCTACGAGTACACTTACCAACGAACCAACGTGGAAGGCAAAGGTCAGGTACATGCTGCACCTTCATCAAAAGTAGAAGTGGTAAACATTCAAAACAGAATGAACTGAAATGTTTAATTTCATTTGAAAATCATTTACGAAAAGGAAACCTGGAAGTAAAGTTTTCTGACAGTAAAAGTATTATTTCTTTATAAATTAAAATTTTATTACAGCAATTAAGTTAAAATTTTTTTCCCAATCTTGTTTCTCAAACATTATGTTATATCTCTGTCGCCACCCAGCTGCTGTGGGATGAAACAGTTACGTATTATTTCATAGTAAACATTTAAGATAAACGACTTCAAATTAAAGACACGAATTTAATAAATCATCTGTAAAGCAATTAAATGCCATTGAACTTCATTAACGCTTCTATAGTGCATTATGGAAAATACAATCACGAACCATAAATCAATATTAATAATTGTAATGTAGGAACTACTTCGATTGTACTTAGGACTAATGTCGTTTAAACGAGTTAGTTGAACGGAGGTTTCATAAGATGAGCCGAGTAATTTGCATCAAGTGTAAAGAGGTCACTTGACCTACGACACTTACAAAATCATTAAGGGCTAATTGCTTATAGTTAACGTGCAATTACTTAAAGTAATTTTTCCCGTGTTTTTCAGTCACAAAAATAGTCCGGGTAGCTTTCAAAAATGTCGCTGGAAATATCAGTTGCGTTTTAATGTAGCGGTGGCTCTCAATTACCGGCTGATGATGGGCTGTCCAATTAAGTGCTAAACCTTTCCCGGCACCAAACGAACTCACTGGCAAATTTATTTCGCAAGCAGTAAGGAATTCACTTTAGCATCTAACAATTAGCGCGTTATTTTGTTGAGCTGAAGGTGAATCCTTACAGATGTGAAGATGAGAAACAGCTGGGAATTGAATCTATACAACAGCTGTTGTAAGGAGTCAGGCTCCAACAACGTGGGGTTAGTTTTCACGTTATCCTAGTAGAGCTTGCGCAACACATCTCAGCGCTGGTTCGCTCTAGAAGAAGAATGTAATAGATCGATCGAAACGTCAGAATTTAAAACGTCGGAATTTATACGTGATGTTAATTGGAAGTGGATCCAATGAGTAACATGACTCCGACATCAGAGCCATAACTAGATATGGCAGCAAAGTTATCCTACTTTCACTCATGTATTAATAAAACTTCTGTTTCGATCTGATATTCAGAATATATCCAAAAAAGTTTATTGAAAACAGCGGAATTAATAAGTCGTATATTTTCAGCCGATCAGTGCTTGTTAAACTGATGCAGTAGCATGCGCACAAATAATTGCTAAGATAAAATGATATAGATATATTCTGAAATAATAAAACATACTTGGCAGCGAAAAACTTCTGTAATAACGTTTTAGTATTGTATTTACTTAAACAAGTGTAAAAGACACCATGAAATTAAATTTAATACAGGTTTTTCTTTATTCAGTGACTGGATGAATTATTTAAGAAGAACCGTACAAATATAAATTCAATCTAATAGCTTGAAGGACGTGTTCTGTTACTAAAGGAATAGTGATTAGGCTCTTTTCGTTGGCTTGATGAGGCGAACCCAACAGCATTTTAGTTGTTTAATGTTCTATACTCATAGGAATTTCATGAAATCAACTTAGTTAGTTGCATAAATTGTTGTTGGGCCTCAAACCGGTGGAGCGCTTCAACTTTATGCGATGTTTCTACGTCATTCTCCGACTTCATCTTCCGCAGAAGTGCTGGGCTCCCGGAATAACCGCCCTTATATAGAACGCGCCGGTAAACGGTTGTTGGTGACGTCATGATCACGTGTGCTGAGCGCGTATCCATTTTTTTTACTGCTTAACGTCTCTTAACAGCGAGGTCTTTAGAGACGGGAAAGGATGGGGGGCAAGGAATGAGAGGGAATTCGGCCATAGTCTTTTGAAGGAAGCATCCCGGCATTTGCATGGAGTGATTAGGGAAACCATGGAAAACCCAAATCTGGATGCCTGGATGGGGATTCGAACCGCCGTCCTCCCGAATGTGAGGCCAGAACGCTAACCGTTACACCACCATCCTCGGTCATGCTCGGTAATGCGGAGGTGGTGGGTTCAGAAGTACGAGGGGAAGGTATACAAGGGCAGTCCCTCCGGGAACCCAATACATCGCTGGGAGATGAAGTTGAAGAGCGACTTCTAAACGTTGCATCAAACTGACGTGCTATCCTCATGAGAGGCCCGAAAACATTTGATACTGTTGATACACTGGGAGAGGCTTCATTCAACTTAGTTGATGTTTATTAAGAGTCTCCGCTAATACGTCTTTAAAATTTTTCTGTTTTGCTGGTGAAACATACAAGAAACAAAAGGCTTTACACAATAGAAAAACCAAACAATAAAAAAGTAATGTTATAACAATGTAAAAGGTTAAGAATGCGTATGCTAATTTACGGGACATGAACGATGACTGGATACGTTGTTTACATATAAAGTAAATTGAGTACTATAAATAGCGTCTATCTGACAAAAATTAGAAACCTGCTATATGACAATTTTCCGACGGAAAACGTTTCACCGCTTCATAAGCCAAGCAGCACAAAATCTGAAGCCAACGATGGCGATTCAGTAAACGGATTTTTCCGTTAAAAGAACATTTATCAAAAATTTTGAAAAAATACAATGTTTTATGAACGCGAACATAAAATATAAAATACATTTCATAAAGTATAACGTGCTACAGGACCAAGAAAAACGAAACCTTATATTAAAAATTTATATCTTTAATTTTTGCGTTTTTAACAATATATTGTATATTAAAATGTACTAAAAATTCAACCATTCCATTCAAATGAACATTTTTGCATATCGATTTTCAACTTCACACTTTTTAGGTGGCATTCCGGCAGAGTTTTCATTAATTTTACTAGTTTCACAGAACTCATCTTCACTCTCCATTTTTACACTCGTTTTTATAAAATTTTGTAAGTTAAACATCCAGAATAACAGAATAAAAAGAATATTATGATTTTAACAGCAAAAGTTTAACTCTTTTCCTTGTTCCGGTGACCCCTAATGGTGTAGTGAATTTTGTTTGTGTAGGACATAAGGATCTTTCTGTGCGTTCCATTTAGTTTATTATATTTTTAAAAGCAAAATTTAAATATTTTATTTGTTATTTATTTATTACTCTTGTTCCATAGATCCCTGCTGAGGAAGGACCTCTCGGGTGTAAAATATTTCATGTTTAATATATATACATAAAACATTAATAATAATCATATTGAAAAAGTATTATATTTTACAAATAAACAAACAATAAGATAAGCTCTCATGTTTCCTTTTAATACATTTTTATCATCTAGAAACTGGTTTATACTATTGGGAACTTTATTGAACAAACGAGTCCCATAATAATTAACTCCTCTTTGCACAGCGACAATAACATTTGTGTTTTGTGCAAGTTACTTTTGTTAATTATATTGAAATTGTGTTTCTGTGAATTTTGTTTACAGAAGTTAAGATATTCCATGACAAAGCACATGAGAGAATATATACACCAAAAAATCACTGTGAGAATAAATGTTCTTTTTAAAGAGATGTCAGTGAAACGATCTTGGTTTTACCCCTAATAGCATGCTAATAGCTCTGTTTGAAAGCTTTTTTACTCTGTGAAGAGTTTACGCAAAAAAATTAAGCCATACTACATTGCTGAATGAAAATTAGGGGAGTAGACGTGTCTAATTCCTGAACTGCTTTTTGAAGAAGTTTACGTATGCCACAGGACGTAGTGTTTAACTTCTTCAGTAATAATGTGATACGTTCTTGCCAACTGAGTTTATCATCTGTTTGAATATCAAGGAATTTTGTATTCTTTGCTTTTAAGATTGAATTATTTTTATTACTTATGTGTGTATCTTACAATAAATATTTTTTGTTCTAATTCTAATTTAATGTGATTTAACTAAATTTAATTTTTATGAGTTTGCCTTAAATCAGTTTTATATTTCATTTAATTACAGATTACTTTTTTTTAAACAATCAGGTTATTAAAACGTTGTCTGAAAATAAAATGCTCCTAGCTTTGTCTGATAAGTTTCCAGGTAGATCATTAATGTACAATAATAACAGAAGGAGCGCCTTGTTGAATTGCATGTTGTATTTTCTCCCAGTTTGAAGAAAAATCTTCACTGATTTTAGAACCAAATTTGCCTTTCAAAATATGAATTAAAAAATTTACCTGGAGTACCTTGTATACCATAGTATCCCTTTTATTTTAATATCAATTCTTGATTAACACAGTGAAATGCCTTTGCCAGATCACAAAATTTTTCTTGAGGCATATTTTATCATTCATGTCTCGAAATATCTTAAATATATAAAAATCTCGTGTCACGATGTTTGTCTGGGATGAACTCCGAAACTACTTAACCGATTTCGATGAAATTTTGTTTGATGTGTGTAATTTGGTCCAACTTAAAATATAGGATAGTTTTTATCTTGATTATTGACCTCAATATTTATTATTGCGAATTTAACGTTTGTCTTAGGACGTTGGTTTGTAAATTCCATAGGTTTCTAACAGATGGCGTGTTTTATTTTATCGTCACAGGTTGGGTAACCATCCAGTAGATGGCGTTGTGTTTCGATTTATTTATGCTACAGTCTATTCCAAGCCATATGTGTGTTTCTTGAATTTTAATTGTGCTGTGTATTGTGTTACAATAATACTGCGAGTATATTGTTGTGCATCGTTTGTGTGTTATTATACTTAATGACAAAGTAATTACACACATGAATATAACATTAAAGAAAACGTTTCGATAAATTCAAAAGCGTGTAAGTATTTCTTGCCTGCTTCTCATTTTTCTTCTTTTTGTTATGGCCAGCTCTCCAGTACTCCATTATTGCACTGTGTTTTCTCTTTCTCTCCTCTCTACATTTGAATCCTGCCATATTCGGAATCTGCTTTCGAAAATTTCTTTCTTTCCATACTGTTCACTGATATTATTTCGGGAGAGTGTGTTCCCAGATATATCAAATCATTACTTAGATCACAATTGGCTCAGTAATCGTGCTATTTTGGCATCAATCAATGTTGACGTCGACGAAATTAACAGTTGCCAGGTGATCTGATATCTTTTAAATCAATAGACACTAATGTAGATGAAAATGAAGCCGTAAATATTCAAATTGAGTTTTTAAATTCTTTAGATATACGAGGAATGCCACCACACAATCTTCGGCTAAAGATTGGTTCACCGATTATTCTCCAATACCATTTAAAAGGCTTCAATTTCCGATTCGTTTGGCTTTCGTTATGACCATAAATAAGTCTCAAAACCAAACAATGTTCGTTTGCGGCTTGGATTTGGAAATTTGTGTTCCTCCCATGGGCAGCTATGCCTGCTCACGTGTGGGGAAACCATCAAATCTATTTGTATTAGCAAATGACAGGCTAACCATAAATACTGTACACCAATTAGTGCTTAGATAAATTAAAATTATAAATTGTAATAATTTAAAATAATCGTTAAAAATATTTAAAAATCAACTTCATCTACCTCATTTATAAAACTGAAATTTCAATAAATAAATAAATAATTTATTTTTATAAATGTGAATTTTTTATATATTTTCAATTAAGTAATTTGTAGTAAAATGTAAATTAACAATTTTTATGTTCGTTTGTCCTTAATTTCAACTCTCCGAAACTCTTTACCAATTACTTTTGAATTTTCAAATCGACTAAAGCGTTTTTGTGTTTATTAGTGAATATTAATTTGACTACATTAGGAAGTTAGGTTAACATTGATGCAACATAGGTACTATAACCATGGAGGAAGGAAATATATGGAGACGACGCAAGAGACCTTCACCACGCATTGAAGTGAAGCAGAGCGGAGGAGGAGTGGGGGGGGGGGGCATGGCCGGATTTGGGGGGGGACATGGCCGCTTCCATACATACACGGGGAATATTAACAAAAACCTCAAGGGGACTCTAGGATAAACGTGACGCCGCAATCTGGTGATGGATTATTATGTAACTCGATGAGACAAATAAAAAATGATAAATAAATTTTTTGATATCCTGCTTAGTTTTCGAGATATTCTGTCTCAAATGTGAAATGGTTTTGGTTGAAATTCAGAAGAAAAAAATTGGTCAAAGTCAAATTTGATGATGGATTCTTATTTAAAAAGACGAGACAAATGAAAAATAAAGAATAAACATTTTCGATATCTCACCTAGTTCTCGTGATATAGTGTATCAAAAGTGAGGTGTCTTGAGTTGAAATGGAGAAGAAACATTTCGCAAAAGTCAAATTCAATGATCGATTTTTATGTAACACGACGAGAGAAATTGAAAATAAAGAATAAAATTTTTCGATATCTTGCTTAGTTTTCGGAATATACTGGGATTGGATTGATATGCGGCCTGGACCAGAAATTAATTCTGCAAACGCTACAATTAATTACATGCAGAATGGATATTTCAGTTTTTTTACTACCATTTGTGGTTAGGTTGAAATGCGGCCTAGACCAGAATAAAAATAGTTATCTTGTTAACATACATCGTAAGCTTAATTGGAAATGGCTGGAAGTAGTTTCCATCGCGATATACGTTTAGTCACTAACTTGGTTCTCATGAAATTACTAACAGTAATAGATAAGTTATTTGTCCCTTATGGAACAACAAAACCATTCTGGTACAGACTGCATTTAGACCTAACCACAATCTCCATTAAATTGCCGCTACAGAATCAAACTATGTAGACATACCCACACACGCGTATTTGAATCGCAAACTGTATTTGCAGTAATAACATCGTTTGCTTCATCAAGATTCCTACATTGCATAGCATAATTTAACACATTTAATTTCATCATACACTGTCAGTATAAACTGCAACGTGACAAAAGAAAGCGCAATACTAAATTCACTGAATCGCGACGTAAAACACACCCCTTTAAATCTCATTTTCAACACTCGTCAAAAAGTAATGCTAGTCTATTACGTGCAAAATAGCAAGGTATGCTGATTTTCTACACTACACCAACAAAAATTTGAGGAAAAAGTCATCCCATTGAGAGCTATGACTAAATGTTTATAGACATGCTCAAAAGTTTGCAACTTCTACCCCCCACTTCAACAACGATAATTAGAATTCAATTTACTTATGAAATGATATTCCAGGTTCTTTCCTGTCTGGCCTGTTTGTGCAACCGTACGCAACACAAGATGGCATTATAAAACACTTATACACATTACAAAATGAAATAATCACTGCATCTAAAGGTGGGTTTACACGTTCAAGCCATTTGCTCAAACTGGCTTGTGCAAGCCAATTTGTGCAAATGAACTGAATGAAATGTTGCCGTTCACACGTTCAGTTTGGCTTGCACAATTATAAAGTGAGGAACCCTGAAAATTGTAGTATGCTGTATTAAAAATGGAAAATTTTGATGAAGAATGAATTCTTGTAATGGCTGCGGTTTGTAATATTTATAAAAAAGATAAAATTGAAGGCAAATTGGTTGCCAAAAAGGGATTTTTTTTTTTCAAACCAATAGCTGAATTATGCAGTGATCCTGACGATATTCACATCTATTTGTGTATGGAAAAAGCCCCATACCAGCATTTGCCAAATTTAATCACGCCAATAATTCAAGAGCAGGTACTGCTTCCAATTTTTCTACCAAAATGTTATGCCCATGAGATTTAGCATTGCGGTCGCTGTATTCTTTACTCTCAACCAGGGTCAGTATGATTAAATCATTCTGATTAAAATAACGATTTTGATCATGATTTAAATCAAATGAATTTTTCACTAAAAATCGGGGATATCACCAAATTGTCATTTAGTGGACCAACCAAAGTAAAAAGCTAATCAGTGTCTGAATTTTAATACTAAAAAAGAAATGCTAATTTTTCATGCTTTCTGTCCCCAACCTATTTCGTAAAATAAACTGGACAGTCCGAATGTGGAAAATACTATTGTCACCGACACTGATAATGCTAAAGCTCCAACTAGTTGCCTGAAAATTGGATATAAATTGGTTTGACCCTGTTCATTAAAATGTTGTTTTTGGACTCCCATAACTCCAGAGCTGTCATTTTTTAAAACTTCCTCAGTAAACATCACAGATTTGAAGGATTTTGGTGACTTTAATTTTTTAATTATTGGCAGTAAACCTCAACCATAATAAGTTCTAGTTTCATCCAACGCACTCTCTTCCTCTTCTTCTGTCACCCTTAATTCAGTTTGAGTTGGGTCTAATAAATACACCAAAAAGTGGCTGGGTGGCATAGCTTTGTTGTATCTCTTTTTAAGCTTACATATATGGCTAATGCTAGTTTTATCGAATTTGGCTTCAAGTCTTGTTCATGGCTTTACTGCATCTGACAGAGGCCCATTACTTTTTTGTAGGATATCCATTGCGATTGATACTGTTTCAGTATCTCAGAAATTATTCAACAGATCTTTTTATTACCATGTTTTCCACTTTTTACTGAGTTACAATGTCTATTATATTTCTGTTCTCTTCACAAATCTTTATTAACTTTTGCCACTCAGAAATGTGTACTTCAAAAAAATTAATCGGAGTGTTCCAACATACTTCTTGTGGTAACACAAAAGCTTTTTCACCTTCTTTTTTAAACAATTTGCAGCATAACTGTGTCGGAAATGTTTGCACAACATGCTCCTTTGTGTTGGACATTTCCAATTTCCAAATCTTTTGATAGTAAATTCAGAAAATGTGCTTAACAACCATATGTTATACTATTTTCATTTTTAATGTCTCCTAATTTTAGCCATATTGGAAGCGTTATCTATTACGCAATTTGCTAACCCTACCATTAAACTTAGATTTCAGATGCTCTAATAAAACAATAGCAAGTTTAGTGAGATATTCAGACGTATGTAGCTTTCTGGATGTGTGTATAATGTCAGATAGAAATACTTCGTTATAATTCGTATAAATAGGTTATTTCGGCATCAGCTGACAAAACAAAGAGAGACGAATATCATTTCATTTTTTAAATGATATTTTTATTTTTATGAAAACATCCTGTTGTTTTTAACAACCCTACTATAAATTTTCCACCAACACGGAAACGACTTGTATTTTTCAATAAATTCAACAAGAAATTATTTCTCTTTGGACTTTTGAATAATACAATCAACAAATTAAACAACAATGAACACGAACTGAATGACTAAACAATAAAATAAGTCAATAAGATTACCAAATAGATAACTGTTAATTGATAAGTTCGGGGGAACAGGAATTCGAACGTCGCCATCACCCATGCGCATGCGCAAGATTGGAGCTGAGGCTTGAGCCTTGTTCAGACGCTCATGCCAACACTCCAACCTCAAGCCAATTTTCTGTCGGGACAGATTTTATTCAAGCCAATCTTTTTGGCTTGTACAAACGTCATGCCAGCGTTCACGCGCAACGATTTACTTGCACAAACTGGCTTGCGCAAGACAATTTGCGCAAATGGCTTGAGCGTGTAAACGCACCTTAACACAATGTGAACATCGCATTTGTTTGGTAGCGCAATATCGCCGCTGCCGCCACTGCGCATGCGCGAGAGTTTAGAGCCTGCTTTACAGATTTAAAGTCACTTCTCCTCCATATATTTCCTTCCTCCATGACTATAACTACTTAGTCACAGCAACGCGTGACCTGGTTGGCTAGTGTTATTTAAAAATAATATGTCTGTGGATGATTCATCATGGAATCCAAACTGTAACATTGTAAGAATGTTATAGTGTGTAATGTGATTTATTACTCTATGATAGGTACAGTCGGGGACAGAATTCGCGAGACCCCTCGCCTTTCGAGTATGCTTCGTTCTAGACACGACTGCCTCATGGGACAGCATAACTGGTAGGTGGTACACTAAATTCATGACAAAATAGACCTCTCATACCCAGCACTTTACCCAAGACTAAATAAATCAGCTTGCGCGCGAGAGACTCGCAAACGCTTGGAGGCAAAGTTCGGAGATCTACAGTTAAAATAACCACGAGTATCACCATTTTAGTCATAAGATCTATTGAAGTAATGAAATCGATTGATATAGAGGAATGATACCGCTTTTTTTTCGAAATTTTTATAGCCACTGCATATTTTTTTTTTTTAGATAAAAAATAAACAGTTGACAGTGTGCTAGCAAACGAAATTACATGATGAATAGTGAAACTAATCACTAAATTACGCAAGGATAAAAATTTGTGAAACCAATAAAAGAGTTTGAATGGACTTAGTCACACGTTCTAGCGCTGCAGCGTTATCGAACTGTGTGTGACAAGCGTAGAAAGTGCATTTACGAAAGTACGCAAATGATCAACTAAAACACGAAATATAAATGAGTTATTTCAGGAGTTCGGAATAAGAATACCTTAATTTTGTTTTCACCATAACATATTTAGAATGTAAGAGTAACTTGATCGCAGTAGTTACAGTTTCAGTAGTAATAATAATTACTAACAGTAAATCTGTCTGCAATCTGAATAAGCGGTTTCAGATTTTAAAGCTGAAAGAATTGAAGTAGGAAACTTTTCATGTCTCCCTTTGTTTCTCCCTAGCACTGATACTTCTTGCCTTCCAAACCAGATGGGTTATAGATAACAATCTTGCCTGGCATTCGGCAGGACGCGGATTCAAGCCCCGTAGGACATCCAATTTCAGTTTGCCCTGGTTTCCGTAAATCTCTCTAGCTGAACTCCGAAAAATTTCCTTCAAAAAGCCGTGACTGAAACTATTTCGCGACTCTAGTTTTCAATACTCTCAAGATTTAAATCACATTGACGTCGAAAACGAAGAAAAAGAAGAACCGAATAGGGTGAATTATTGGTAACACTGTGAGGTGGCTTCCAGGAGGACGTGGGTTCGAATCCCCTTCCGGTCTTACAGATTTTGGTTTTCGATGGTTTCCCCAAAATCATTCCAGGTGAATGCCTGGGTGATCTCATCAAAAAATACCACGGCCGAATTACTTCCCGTTGCTTAACTCCGAGTCCTTACCGGATCTAACTTCCTCGACGACGACAAGCTATTAAACCACAGACAAAAAAACAAAACAAAAAAAAGAAACAAACCTTAAAAATATCGCCAAATTACAGCCAGTTATCAAGCTTAAAAACAAAAGCTATTGATACCTCTCCAAATCATAATTTTTATTAGTTAATTCAGGAGATTGTTTTATCAATGTAAAGGAAGATGTTGTGGAAGTAAAGGTATCTAAATACAAACAAAAGTTGAAACTCCGAAATAATATGAGATGGAAACAAAATATTAGCAAACCCAAATTTGAAGTCGAAGAAACAACGAACCAAGTTTAAAAGCAAAAGCACTTGCAGAGATGCTGACAGGCATTATGCCGAAAATGAATAAAAATGCTTCACATGAAATATTTGCAGTTACGAGGTCATATAGATAGATAGATAGATAGATATGTTCACTTTGATCCCATGTGAGATTAATCTCGGGGATGTGGAACAGTACATACACTTATTAGTAATGTCAATATTACTATATAATTGATAATATTATATATTGACAAGAAATTAGTTATGACCCATTAGTATAACCAATATTTCCTGTAATCTACAAATACAATCCCGAGTTAGTTAATACTTATTATGTGGAACAGTGTATAAACTTGTTACCACCATCTAACAACCAGTTATTTTCTTACCAACCAGTTACCACAACTCATAAGCAGTCAATTACTTAAAAATCTGTTAGTATCATAATTTTTTACAGCAGTTTTTGAGTGCATGCTATCTCATGTTAGTTACAATATATGGGTGAAATTTTGTAAACAGTGTAATTACTTCATTTGTCAAAAGTTTCAAGAAAGGATGAAAGTGTTGTAACAACGCTTTATTCATAATTATGTATCCGTCTTTAAAATTAATTTAGAAAACTAGTCTTTCTGCTTTCGAAGCATATTGAAAATGTTCTATCTCGTACTATTTGCATGACGGAATTATTCATTAATATTGTGTATTTGATCGTGCATTAAAAAAAAAAAAAAAAAAAAAAAAGAAAACCTTCAAGCATACCTTACGGGAAACTGATCTAATTCGATCTTTAGATTTAAATATTTTGGTCTGTACTATGGTAAAAGGAACGGGAAGGAATTTGTATGGCCTTATTGATGGAAGCCTAGAGTGATTTGGGGAAACCTTGGAAAACCCAAATTTGGATGCCGGAAGGGGATTCGAACCGGCGTCCTCCCGAATGCGCGGCCAGAACGTTAACCGTTCACCTACCACGCTCGGTTTTTAGATACTAGGTACTGTGAAGCGTTGCAGATAAATTCAACGACAATCGTTTCTGGCCACTGAACCCTCCTAATAAACCATAATTTTTAAAAAGCAATCCAAAATAAATTTTCTGGTATCGATAAAATATTGAGATACTGAGCTGTCGTTTTATGAACGATGATTAAAAACCATGCCTTTCATGTAGGCGTCAAATATCAGTCAATACAGTGCTTTTAGTGCAAATGTTTTCTGTATATTTCAAATTTTTATTTTACAGTTATGGTGTTAGATATTGATAGTATTTTGCAATTATAATGTCTCCTCTCTACATTGTGGATCAGTTCTTCTTTTTATATACATTAATCATTTTTAATATTTATGGCTAAATGCTTCGACGCAGTCGAAGTAAGGGACCGTGCACAAACTACGTGACTCGGTCCAGGGGGGTTTAGCTGGAAGGCTACGCTGGGTTACGTGGGGGGAGGGGGGGTTTCCCTCCAGGCCACGTAGCTTTCATTTCATAACATTTTTCACAGTTAAAATGAGGAACAGAACTCACAATAGCATGTGAATATTTAATTCCCTTAGTTAATTATCTCCGTATGTAATTTACAATAGTCTGACAAGAAAAAACAGCACAAAATGTCTTATGGAATGAAAAGGGAAAAAAGCTACGTGCGGAGGGTGGGGGGGGGGGTGTAGAGGCAAAAGTCACGTAAGGCTACTTGGGAAGCAGGGGGGGGGGGGGTTTCACAGGAGGCTAAAATGGAGCTACGTGGTTTATGCACGCTCCCTAAGTAAATATAAGAGTGAATTGTGAACAAAGAATACGAAAAAAATTGATCAATGCCTTTAACAAGAATCATGTTGGCATTAATCTTCAAAGATTGTGAAAAAAATTGAAAAACCAAATATGATAGCCGACGGGAATTTAAATAGGCGTACAAATTCTGCTCGCGATGGGGGCTACCATAGCATTTTCTACTAGGGAGAATGGTCTTGTGATAGGAACGCTGTTACAGTTAATGACGTCGGCTAATTCTATACGCAGTTGAGATTTTAAAACTCTTGTGTCTAACTTTTGAAGTAAATAGATTATTGCTTTTCAAACTGCAATAAGCTAGATTTGTAAAAGGAAAATGATGTTTTCTTCGAAAAACTAACCTATGTGCATATAAACATGAGTGTATAATGGTTGATTCCGAATTAATAAGACACAAAGCGATTAAGATCTGAAATCTTTAAGGCAGTGGTTCTCAATTAGTGGTACGCGTACCCCCCGGGTTACGTGAGGTTGTTGCAAGGGGTACGCGTGTTAATTTCTTGGCTATGGCAATCAGTAAGATGCTTGCAAAAAAAAAAAAAAAAATCGCAAACATTTATATCGCACAAAGACGATCAAACTGACTGTGTGTGACTTAAAATTACGCAATGCAGTAACTGTGCGAAGCACTAAACTGGGAGAGCGGAACGGCAAGGGCAGCTAGGGAATTACGAGGTAGAGACTGCAGTCTAGTGATTAAAATATTTCTAATGTAGCTACTAGGCTACTGATAGATATATTAAATAAAATCTACGGTCGAAACAGTCTGTAATGATTATTCCTGAATGTATACTGGTTATAATTAGTTCACAAAACTGAGCCAGATGGGTGAGCGGTAATCCTTTCGCCTCACATTCGAAAGGACACGGTATCAATCCCCATCCGGCCATTCGGTTTTGACTTTTCTATAGTTTCTCCCAATCACTTCAGGCGATCGTCGGGAAGGTTCCTTCAGAAGGCCCGTTCCTTGTCCCCTCTCAATTCCCGTCTCCAATGATGTCAACGTCGAATATGGGTAAAGCTAGACATAAATTGAAACAAGTTCAGAAAACCGTGGTTTCTCAGGAATATACGGTTCTACTCCTGTATAATTCTTTAGTCTGTTGAACTGTGTCCAACAACAGGCTCAGACGCAGAGTAGTAGAAGGAGGATGAGGAAAATCACATGCCTGATAATTTCCTTGTTCTGTGGGCCTTCGGATTTGTCATCCATGTTAGCAAACCATGGCCGCAGACATGTTCACAAATTACTTCACTAGAGTAACGACCAAGACACCTAAGCTAGCCCTAGCGGTCTAGGGGTTAGAATGCTATCATCACATTTTAAGGGTCGCCGATTCGAGTCCGTCCTCGCACATGGGTAGTTTTAAATGAGTGTAGTGTCCATCTTGTGTTGGCTTCACTTATAGTGTGCCACATTACCTCTGCAAAGCCTGGCACAATAGTCAGTAAAGCAGGCTGAATGGTCACAGACAACGAAGGTCATAAAATATTTTAGTCAGCAGATGGAGGCAGATCAATTTTCCATAACGTGCACTTCCAGTTTTCAAGAAATAGTGCCATTATTGCGGAATATTAATTAATTCATTTGTTAGTCAAATAATACGAGTAGAACATTTAAAAGATGCAATGACAGTACTGACAGTATCCTGAAGTCGAAGAGTAATTTCCGATATTTGTAATGACTAATTCATATTACTTCAAAGTTGTTTTTCAGAACTTTCATCGGTCTTCTAACTATGATAACGTAACTTTAATAATATTTTATATGAAGTTGAGTTGTTTCTGTTATTTTCGGCAAATGGCTGTCGCTGTGTTTATAGATGCTGGTGATTCGAAAAAGGACGTATTTCGCGTACAGTTGATGATATTCACACCTTACTAGAGCTAACTCTACCGAACAAGTTTTCTTCGCTTCCTCAGAGCCACGGGTAAATAAACACTTCCTCGAAACGTTTATTACATTGGTTACTTCCTCCTTGCGTCTGAGCTGCAATTTCCTCCAGTGAATTCTTCTTATATAATAACCACCAGTAGTGTTAAAGAGATCACGTCCTATACACTCAACTGAAATTAAATACTCCTCCGTGTGTACTAAGAACTTCACTGCAGTCCGCCTACTTTCCAAATTTTTTATCTTAATATCCTTAAACTCATATTAGCACTCAGCCATGTTTCTAGCTGGCACCAAATAACATTGTCTTAAATTTTTAATGGCATTCCTGCGAATAGTCATTCAGCTGGCTAAGCCTTTTTATGTGATCATTCTGTGAACTGACGTATTTCCAAATGCTATTTGCTCGTACAAGTGAAAGACAAAACAAGACATACAAAACACTTACTTCAACTCCCATGCCACAGGCCGGAATCGCACCAGTGACCGAGAGTTCCGGTACCGCTCCAGCCTCGCATTCGGAAGGACACGGATTCAAATCTTCGTCCATCCATCCGGATTTCGATCTCGCGTGATAAATGGAAATCATCCCGTGATGGTTCCGTAAAAACGCCATCGCTGAATTCCTTCCCGATCGTTGCCCCTAGTCCTTTTTCTCCCTCTAATGATTACGATATCGACCAGACCTAAGGAAAAAAACACCAAACTGGCGATTCTTCACATGTGGAAGTTGCACTCTAGTCCCTTCACCACCGTAGTCGATAGTTGAATAAGATAAATCCAACAAGCAGTAGGTCCAAAACACAACACAGAGATGTAATTATTTTATTTGAGAATTTTTTGTGATGAAATCGTGGTGGTAAGTGCTTTGGTTTTAATCCACACTGATATTAGCAAGATTTTTTTTTAAAAGTATTATCCTTTCTTTCTTCTGGCATTACAACTCGTCGAGGTAATTTGAAGCAGGAAAGGACTGGGGGCAAGAAATGGTGATGAATTCAGCCATGGTCTTTTCAAGGCACCTTCCCGGCATTCTCAAGCATTTAATGCAACAGTGAAAATAAGCAAAGAAAACAATAGATTAAACCTAAAATTAATTCAGTACCATAATTTTTAAAATGGTGTTACTTATGTTACAGACACTAATATTAGAATGAAAACTGGAGTAAAACATTGCTTTCTTATTGGACTGAATGTTACGCTTGTCTTATAAACGTCTGTGTAGTATTTTATATAGGAGGCTAAAAATAAATGAAGAAGAGGATAAAAAAATGCTTCCACAGAGCCTCGTGCCAGCTCCCACACCATATTTTATTACTCTGTCGGCTTCCCCCCCTACGCCACCACCGACGAACGGTTGGAAGTTCCTTCTTCGATAGAGACCTGTACTCTGCCCAGACTATCTTTGGTGATGGGGAGAAGAAGAAGGGAAAAATGATGTTTGGAAACGGATCAGGATGTAATACAGGGATATGATCGCTGAATGCCGGAAAAGAGGTGTGGCAGAATACTGTAGTTATGGAGAAGTAAAAAAATACACGGAGTTAGCTTTCAATATCTTGTCCAGCCTCGCTCCTCATCGATAACAGCACGGATTCTACTGTTCATGTAACTAATGAGGCGTGAAATATAACCACGATTTTCTGCCATGAATGGCAAGCTAACACTCGGCGCCGGGTCGTCGTCACATCCTTCTTTTCTTTTATAATTCTGCATATCAGCGCTCTTGGGTGGCCAATCAATTTGCAGCACTTCGTGGTGGTCGAGGAATCCCCCCTGATCTAGACGGGACCGGTGGACTGGTGACCTGTCATGCTGGAACATTATATGCCCTTTCAGAAATCTCTGAATCACATGATGGCAACATCACGTTCTCCAGAATAGATATACAGGCTGCGGAATTAAGACGGCCGTCCACCTCCCACAACCCGCAGCAGATATCCACGCTCAGACGGTAACAGATACGCTACCACTTCTAGCGTTGGTCAAATCTGCCTCCACGTGGATGGTACACCATCACATTACCCCCAGATCCCTTCGTAAACACCTTCTCAACACTGAAGACGATATGTCTCCATTAATCAGGACTCCTGGCTGCATTATAAGATGTGAAGATTAAGCGACTCCTTAATCGCATCACGTCTGGTTCGCACTTAAAAAAAAAGGGTAGCTACGGCAAAGTCTAACAGTTTTTGATCCTGGTCAGTTGTTGTTTTTCGTCGAGCGCCTGCCTGTGCGGGCCCGCTCTTCGTCTTCATATCTCCGTATCCACCTTGCCACGGTGGATCCCCAAGGTTGTAGCTACTGAACTGTTTGAATGCCCTTCTTCATGTAGAGCAATAATTGCCCCCTTATCAGCGTCACTTAAATGATTAATTTTCGTTGGTGCAACGAAACACACTGTCGCAGACTGAAGTTTGAAAACAAGTGGCGCAGAGGACGAGGAAGTCTTCTAACGCAAGCGATGTGTATTTCCTTGTATTACGACTTCGCGAATCGTTTGTCATAGTACCCAAGATAGAATTGCCTTGACGAATAAATACGCAATTGAAATTTCGTAACTATTCAATTTTCCGACACTAATACTGCTAATTTGGGATTATTAATGTTTATGAGTTATACAAGTCGCTGAAGAAGTTTTGATGAACGAAACATCTGCCTTTCGTGTAGCATCACATATTTGTGAATACGGTATTCCGAATTCAAAGGATCATATTTGCTCTATATTTAAATTTTAGCTTTTGCAGTTATGTAAGCACGCGCCGATCGACAGTACTGAGGAATTTAAATTTCTCCTCTGAAAACCACACATTCGTTCATGTGTTAGTTGCCTCTGTTTTGTTTACATCTAGGTCATTAGAAATGGGAGTGGATTGGAGACAAAACTGGGAAGGATTTCGGCCATTTCCTTTGAACGAACCCTCGAAGCGTTCGTCTCGACTGATTTTGTGAAACCATGGAAAACTGAAAACTAGATACCCGAACAGGGAATTGAGCCTGCTTTATAATTATTCTCACCATGAAGTACCTACCTTGAATGTTTATACTTCGAAAGACAGCAGTGAGAAAAGATTTATATTAGTTAGTCAAACAATTATCGATGTTCGCAAACTTCATATGCTGCTGAAATTTCTAAATCGATTTGTGTGTGTATTGGAGGAAATAGGTGTTTTCTTAATAAAGTGGAATATTGTGGATTCATAATAGGTTAATCATACTTATCTGAAAACTAACAACTACTATGTTGAACATCTGAATAAACGTAATTCTGAAATCTGTAGTGGATCGAACATTATCGCGTCTAGGATAACAACTATGACTAGATTACTTTATGTTGTTGTTAAGTTCAGAAAACGATGGTTCGTAACGTATATATGATCTGTTCTCCTCTTGAGCTGTTTCAGATACAACGATCAGGGATAAATACAGAGCATGTAAATTAAGTTGAGGAAAATAACCCCCGGACGTGTCTGAAGCACCTTGGATTTAACATCTGTGTTAGCCATCGTGATTGCAATCACGTTTCCACATCCTTTCACCAGAGTACAGACCAAAATATTTAAATCTGAAGATCGAATTAGATCAATTTCCCGTAAGGTATGCTTGAAGTTTTGTTTTGTTTTTCTTTTTAATGCACGATGAAATACACAATATTAATGAATAATTCCGTCATGCAAATAGTACGAGATAGAACATTTTCAATATGCTTCGAAAGCAGAAAGACTAGTTTTCTAAAATAATTTTAAAGACGGATACATAATTATTAATAAAGCGTTGTTACAACACTTTCATCCTTTCTATGACCTCGTAACTGCAAATATTTAATGTGAAGCATTTTTATTCATTTTCGGCATAATGCCTGTCAGCATCTCTACAAGTGCTTTTGCTTTTAAACTTGGTTCGTTGTTTCTTCGACTTCAAATTTGGGTTTGCTAATATTTGGTTTCCATCTCATATTATTTCGGAGTTTCAACTTTTGTTTGTATTTAGATACCTTTACTTCCACAACATCTTCCTTTACATTGATAAAACAATCTCCTGAATTAACTAATAAAAATTATGATTTGGAGAAGGTATCAATAGCTTTTGTCTTTAAGCTTGATAACTGGCTGTAATTTGGCGATATTTTTAAGGTTTGTTTCTTTTTTTTGTTTTGTTTTTTTGTCTGTGGTTTAATAGCTTGTCGTCGTCGAGGAAGTTAGATCCGGTAAGGACTCGGAGTTAAGCAACGGGAAGTAATTCGGCCGTGGTATTTTTTGATGAGATCACCCAGGCATTCACCTGGAATGATTTTGGGGAAACCATCGAAAACCAAAATCTGTAAGACCGGAAGGGGATTCGAACCCACGTCCTCCTGGAAGCCACCTCACAGTGTTACCAATAATTCACTCTATTCGGTTCTTCTTCTTTCTTCCCTTTCGACGTCAATGTGATTTAAATCTTGAGAGTATTGGAAACTAGAGTCGCGAAATAGTTTCAGTCACGGCTTTTTGAAGGAAATTTTTCGGAGTTCAGCTAGAGAGATTTACGGAAACCAGGGCAAACTGAAATTGGATGTCCTACGGGGCTTGAATCCGCGTCCTGCCGAATGCCAGGCAAGATTGTTATCTATAACCCATCTGGTTTGGAAGGCAAGAAGTATCAGTGCTAGGGAGAAACAAAGGGAGACATGAAAAGTTTCCTACTTCAATTCTTTCAGCTTTAAAATCTGAAACCGCTTATTCAGATTGCAGACAGATTTACTGTTAGTAATTATTAATATTACTACTGAAACTGTAACTACTGCGATCAAGTTACTCTTACATTCTAAATATGTTATGGTGAAAACAAAATTAAGGTATTTTTATTCCGAACTCCTGAAATATGCAGAAATAACTCATTTATATTTCGTATTTTAGTTGATCATTTGCGTACTTTCGTAAATGCACTTTCTAAAGTTCGATAACGCTGCAGCGCTAGAACGTGTGACTAAGTCCATTCAAACTCTTTTATTGGTTTCACAAATTTTTATCCTTGCGTAATTTAGTGATTAGTTTCACTATTCATCATGTAATTTCGTTTGCTAGCACACTGTCAACTGTTTATTTTTTATCTAAAAAAAAAAATATGCAGTGGCTATAAAAATTTCGAAAAAAAGCGGTATCATTCCTCTATATCAATCGATTTCATTACTTCAATAGATCTTATGACTAAAATGGTGATACTCGTGGTTATTTTAACTGTAGATCTCCGAACTTTGCCTCCGAGCGTTTGCGAGTCTCTCGCGCGCAAGCTGATTTATTTAGTCTTGGGTAAAGTGCTGGGTATGAGAGGTCTATTTTGTCATGAATTTAGTGTACCACCTACCAGTTATGCTGTCCCATGAGGCAGTCGTGTCTAGAACGAAGCATACTCGAAAGGCGAGGGATCTCGCGAATTCTGTCCCCGACTGTACATGACTTTTCAAAAATCTTTGAATGTTCTGGAAGTATGGAAATGGAATGGTAGTTATCTATAGGCTGCCTGTCAGATCTTTTTTAAATATTTGTTTTACAGCTGCGTATTTTGAATTAACTGGAAGTAAAGCTTGCATTACAGGTTTTTTTTTTTTTTAATTGTTGTCAATTTTATGACTTATAAAGTCTGAACGTCTTTTCAGTAATTTACTTGAAATATTGTAATAACTAATGGAACTTTTAGATTTTATCTGTTTCTTGCGTTTAATAATTTCTGCGAGTGTTACCAGTGATAACTGCATTCCCACAAATATGTCTGTGAAATGAGTCTGAAGAAGTTCGAGGGGACTAACAGAAGATTCATTTTCAAGCTTAATCTCCCAACATCTAGTAATGATACAAATACACTAACACCGCATTGCAGTAGCTGGTCCTCAGATCCGTCCCACAAGAGGTTTGATTATTGAAAGGCGAGTGTTAGTATGAATAAACACTGAGCGGCAACGAGATTTTAGATTAGTAAGGATTGAGTAACTGCGCTGATACCGCAGCAGATTACAGAAAAATCTTTTCTGATGTAATTAACTGTTTTCCTTTAACAGAGTATTTCATCAGGTTAAAATAGAAAAAAATAAGTAATTTTCAAACTGCGACGGGTGTATGGACAAAGGAGATAAAGAGCAATCTTGAAAACCTCATAAAAAGAAAGATGAAAAACCGAAACAATAAAACTATCAACAACGGAAGATGCTTCATACTCGCTGTGGAACTTTTAAAAATTAAAAGTAGCTGTAGGAACATAATGGCCAGGCCATACAATTTTGTATTTACTATGAAGAATAATATTAATTTTTGTTCTCTACTAATGTTCAATAATCTTAAAAATTTCTAGCTTTATATTTTTTATCATTTTCGAAATCATACAGTTTTTTAAACTCAGACGAATTATTTGAGTTTATAAGTAGTAGACTCTAAATAAAAACTTAAATATTCAGTACTCTCAATCCATTCAGATTTAGTTTTTATTTTATGACACATACACCGAGTCCGATCAGGTGAGCGGTAACGCTCGGACCTGGCATTCGGGAGGACGCTGGTTCAAATCATAGTGCGATCAACCAAATTTCGGTTTTTCCTGATTTGCAAAAGCCTGCATGGTTGGTCCAAAAGGTCATGGCCTAATTCCTACCCGTTTCTATTACTATTACTACTACTATTACAATTACTCCGCGATTCACTAAAAGTGTTTGGCGGAGGGTGCATTGCACCTATCAGGAAAGGTAATGGTTTGGAAGGGATATACGGGATATGGCTGGAGGCGCCCATGGGCTATTGTGAGGAACCATCCCAGCATTCGCCTGGAGCGATCTAGGGAAACCATGGAAAACCCAGATCAGGATGGCCGGAGTGCTTTATCGGAAGCTACTCCTGTCCGATTTTGTGTTTACTCGCCCGGTAAATCTATTCTATTCCATTCCCTAATCGCTCGTGGAAAAAATGAGTAGAGAAATGAATCGGTTCTGGCCCTGATTTCTCTTATCTTATTTTCGCGGTCATTCCGACGATATGAATGTTGCTGGTAGCGCCTACACCGTGTCTCTACTCATTTCCCGCCTTCAATGACCTGGCCGTAGACGAATCGTAAAGCCCCAAGTACAAAAAAATAATCATAAAGAAATAAAAATAAAATAAAAAAGATATACAATAATTTAATTATTTTTAACATTAGCCATCAATCCCAATAGACTTCCTAATTACGTCAAAATTATTACAGACACAAAAATGATTATCCTTACGATTTTTCTTTTATATTTGATTAATGGTTTTAATTTATTTACATTTTTTGTGTTTGCTTTTTATGTATAACATTTTTCTTAAAAAGTATTCGGTTTGAACCTACAATTTTCATAACTCTTATATAAATGGTAAGGTTAAGGAATGAAACAATTAGAGAGTTAAAAAAGGAACCCATACAGGAAATGATAGAGAAGATCAGACTAAGATGATATGCGTATATTAAGAGAATGGAGGAGCAGAGAATGCCGAGGAAAATTCCCAAAGAGGAGATTCAAGGTAAACGATCAAGAGGAAGACCATAGAACAGATGGTTAAGAGGAGTGGAGGAATGTGGACAAGGAGAGAATTGGACCAACGTCGAGACAGAGAAAATGGGGAGAAAGAAGGAAATGGAGAGGCTTGTGCAGAAAGCAGACTCGGCAGCAGATGGAAAATGTTGATGATATGAAATTTTATTTCTATGAACGTAGTAAAATAATGAGTCAATAGATCTGAAAAAACTCAAAAATAAACTTTGAGAGCTGAATGAATAATCGATATTAATAAAACTTAGTAGCTACTGGGATTTGAAGAAATTTAACTTAATTAAAAGTACTTCAGGATATAATTTTAACAATAAAGATAAACAAATTATCATAACTAAATAATAAAATGTTAATTCATAATTTGGGAAGAAAGTTTTAAAGTTGAAAGAACGAGAAGACAACGTGAAAACCTAAAAAAAATTAAAATGTTCAAGAAGGAGAAGTTAATTAAAAATATTATAGATATAATATTTTTAATGAAGCATATGAAGAGATAAATGGGTAAAAAATCACTATTCCACTTTCGAATGTAAAAAAACTATAATCATGACAGTCGAATATCATCAAGTTATCTTCACGAAGTATTTTCCTAGAAAAAATAATGAGTTTTTTATTTTAGACTTTCAATTATTGATTATCATGATATACCAATAATTTATTTAAGAAAAACAATAACAAAATTGTAAACCGCATTTAAAATACGAATTGAAAGATATGATGTTTAAGGATAGTAGACCCAGATTAATATCTTACTTCAACAAAAAATGTTAGTTTAATTATGGTAAACATATTTTGGCAGAAAAGAATAGTTGCCGCTATAAACGTAAATTTAGGATTTTATCATACGGACGTCGACTGTCTGACACTGTAAGTTACAGAGTGGTCTTTGATATGGCATAAGCAGCCCCCATTTGTTATTTTTTTTTTTTTGTTTTTTTCCAGCAGCAATCCGATATGTTTCTGAGTAGCAACACGTAACGAATGGTTTGTAGCGACCGCAGGGTGTTGTGTCGTCCTGCAGACTCAGAGACGCCGTGATTTACGTGTCTGGGCGTGGCCTCGACGTAAATAACCGCGTAATTAGTGCCGCGCGGGGATGTCTAATGACGACGGGGTCCGCGAACGTGGCCGAGGACACCGCCGATAAATTTCTGCCCCCGCCCGGGAGCTGACTAACACGGGGCGCAGCGCCGATGAAAGATACGCGCAACAGTTGTCACGCACAGAGGTCTCTCGATACACAAGCACCGGAGCACTGATTAGCAGATAGTGTATCGCCAGACGCGAAAGTTGTGCGGTTCTCAAGTTACTCGCCTTAGGTGGCGATGTAATAACTTGTTGAGTAAGATTAACGTGAATAAAGTATTCTGCCATGAGAAACTCCATATTTCTTACTGCATTGCAACCAGTTTCAAGGGTCGATAGAGAACTAAGATGGTCACCACCTTCAAATTGAAGGAAATAATAGTGTTTTACAGGAGGAATAAATAAATTATAAAATAAAAGGAATGAAATTTAAATTCATTGCTAATTTTAATTAGATGACCTGTGCGAAAATTTCGCGCATGAAATACGATGGATAGCGTGGTTGGAGGTTTGTAATAGGATGAAAGAAGAACGGCTCGTTTGTAGCAATGGTTTGCTTGTTAACTGAAATTGGCGCATGACAAAATACAACGTCTTAGAAAACAATTAGAAAAAATCTTTTGTGGGTCTAACACGTACATTGTAATGAGAAAATATCTCTGGAGGTGTAACCTACAATTGTTATCGTATTATTACTTTCTTTATTTTTAGCTTTAATTTGATTATATTTTCAGCTTTCTATCTCTCTCAGTTTAAAGGTTGAATTCATTTCTTCGTCTAAAAAACATACTTAGGCTTTATTTACGAGCTCTATGTTTTGTTAAATGTTCTTTTACGTGCTGACAAAGTGTTGTCAGACTTCATATGTTGTTTAACTATCTAAATAAGTGCCTTTACTTTATCCCCCCGAAATTTGTTTCCTTCGTCCATGCGATCTGGCTGCTGATTACGTCACTGTTTCCTTGTAAAAACATGGTGAATTATGCTTTCAGATTTATTTACTTTCATAAATAAAAAATTCAGATTATATAAGTATTACCTTAAATGCTAGTTTTTAACCGTACTATCCGTGAAAATGTTTGCGTAGCTTTCTATTTAATTTAGCTGTTCACTTTATTTATATATCTTTGTATAGGTTCGAATTTTACTCTAAAAGTATTAAAAAATCAAATTTATGGTTATTTAATTTATTTGTAATGCTAAAGGCTTTATGCTGTCTCCTCCTGTGAAACTTATTCCTATCCTGCAGCACATGACACAAACTTGTGGTAATTTTAATTACTAAACGAAATTTAATACACATTTCAGTTTACATGCACATTACTTAACAAAATATTTACATTAGAAATTGAAGTTAATGCGAAATGTTGTGCTGCTATCTAGCGGTAATGTTTTACATAGGAATTAAATATCAGAACACAAGATTTTCCTCACCAAAAAAAAAAAAAATCCGAAAATCTCCTAACTGAAGGACACACACACACACACACACACACAGACAGACGGACAGCTGTGTGAGACGTGGTGTTGCTATCTAGCGGTAACAAATTCAATCCTTGTCGACGGCAGCGAAGCCTTTCGGCTGGGATATGAACTCTCTCATAAGCTTAACCTTGATGGTTAATGCTTTTGTTTTTTATGGGTTCACTTCCGCTAAATTCCTTTAACGTTACCAAAGTTGACACCTTAATCTCTAAAATAATATTTCTAAAATAATACTTCTTTTATCGATTTAGGTTAGATTTTAAAAGAGATAAATGGTTTGGAGTAGCAAAAATAAATAAATAAAAAATACACCTTTAAGAATTAATATCATAGTTCCTTATTTCAGGTTTTTAGCTATCTCCCTTGACACAGCATTCGAGTCACCCACACTTACAACAGTATTTTCTGACCCTTCTCATACGTAATTAGGTTTTAGATTTCGCCAAGTTCTTTGTGTATTTGATCACAGGCCACTTGGCGATGTTCCGGTGTCTAAGATATTAATGTCATTGGATTAGAATTATCTTCGGCAGCAGCTGTTGTAATTCTGTTACTAAACTGTTCATTGTTAGGGGACATCCATAAATTACGTGAGGTGTTTTTCCGGAAATCCGGACCCCCCCCTTTTCTGGTGAGATTTCGTGAGATCTGGCCAAACCCCTTCCCCCCCCCTCTGGTAAGATATGATCCGTGAGAACCCTCCCCCCTCCCCTGTTAAACGCCCTGTAAACTTTTGGAGACTTTTTTTTTTTAGGTCTCACCCTTCAAAATCCGGTCACAACCCCACTTTTAAACGAAATACGCGCAATTTGTAGACCTTTTTTTTATTTTAGCTCTACAATCCACAAAATTATCCACAAAATCTCACCTGAGATTTCTGGAGACCCGCCTCCCTATTTCACCTCACGTAATTTATGGATGCCCCCTTACACAAAAACGTTCTTACTGGTATTTATAACACGCTGCCCCCGTGGCAATCAGCCCGTGTGCTTCAGATCAGAAATCATTCACTTCCTTCCATCCGATGTCACTACAACTAAATAAGTAAATATCTTCAATTTCCTTCAATACTTTGTAAATTTATTTACTGCCACGGTGTGGAATAGCGTCATATCTAAGCGAAATATGTCCATTTCAAAATTTCCTAGGCTGTCGTCCTCTCTAGAACTAACAACACTCTACGCTAAAGATGGCAGAATTATTTTATTTATTTTCTCTTTGTTTCGCCTTCCTTGTTTTTTTTTACCCTATGTCGAGGCCACTATTTTCCCTCTGCAATATTTTGATCAGAAAAAAAACCTATTATACTATGTTATCTGAGGATTATATTTCGTTGGATTATTCCTTAGTATTTTAATATTGTGGATACCCACTGTCTCCTGCATTCCCTATCTTTGTATGATTTTATTATTCACCTATCCTTAGGAGTCATATCGATCTCCACAGGGAAGAGTGTGTCATGAATCACTCTCTTGGTATCAGGCTGCTGGCAAGCAGTGGATGAATCTTTAAACAGGGAATCGTCCAGTCGATAGGCCTCGTCCGAGCAAGCAGCCTTCACCACGTGAAGGAAATGGTTGAAAGAAGCTAATATAGTCTCATTCCACTCATGCGTGATTTCTAGTTTATACAGGGCGTTCGCCGGAAAACGCTACCCTCCCAGTCTGTTGCCGTCTGCAACTTGCTCGGTCAGTGGAGCCAGCAGCTCCCGCCACACGGCACCGTGAATCACCGCACTGTTTAACACCTCCGCTGCCCCAACAGTGCAGTGACGCAGTATAATGGGAGCCTTACATTGTTAAGAACGGTTTCTTTGCATTGTAGCTAGTTTGTGACTTCAGTCTCTTATTAATCAGTGTTGTGAATAAACGTTTCTTTGCAGTTTGGCTGGTTTGGGGCTTCATACTCTTACTAATCTGTACCGTGTTTGAGTGTGAGTAAAATTATGGTACGTTACAGTTTGCAACAAAGAATATTTCTCTACGATACATATGTGAAGAAGAAGTCGTTTAAAAAGTGTCGCAGTAAATTTCGTCGCGAATTTCCTGGCGCTTTACTGCCAGCTAAATCAACAATTCTGCGTCTGGTTAAAAAAGTAAGAGAAACGGGTTCATTTTTTAACAAAAAGAGACTGTTGGTAAACCGTATTCTCACAGAGGAGAAAATTGACGATATCGCTTTTCGACTAGAACAGTCACCCAAAAAATCATTAAGTCAGTTAGGGCAGCGTGTGTCTCGAAATATGTTCAGAAGATGTGAAATGTGCATTACACAAGAGGGTCAACACTTCCAGCATCTTTTATAAGGTAAGCTAATGAATTATGTCACATTTAAATGCTTAGCACATATAAGTTTATGAAGCGTAATTATTATGAAATAGTCCGCGGCCGACGGTCGAACAATGCCGGAAGCTGACCGCTCGCTCGCCGGGAGCAGTTTCTTCCTTGTAGCGCTAACAGTGGGTTGCGTTTCCCGGCGAACGCCCTGTATTAGATGAAATAGTTGTCACGAGAAAAGGCTTTACTATCGTCAGCTAGACGTCTGTTAATTATTACGTGGTTAGAATCTTTCGTTAGTACTTGGCTCTATAACACAGTTAGTCAAAGTCTCAAAACCAGATAGCAAATACACAGACGGAAAAAAAAATCCCAACACCAAGAAAAAATTATTGTAGAGTAATGAAATTTGGACAATGCATTTGTCAAGTTAACATGTTTAATTGATTAAATTTTCAAGATCACAGGTTAATTTAAGCTCAAGAAAATGCATTTCAAATGTGAAATACTGTTAAATTAATAGCTGGTGTAACCTCCAGAATTTTGAATGCAAGCCTGCAAACGTGAATGCATTGTGTCATACAGGTTTCGAATGTCACTTTGTGGTATGGAGTTCCATGCTTGTTGTACTTGTGCTGTCAATACTGGGACGGTCAGTGCTGGCTGTGGATGATGCTGGAGTTGTCGTCCAATGATATCCCATACGTGTTCAATTGGAGACAGATCTGGTGATCTCGCAGGCCAAGGTAACATGTCGACACTCTGTAGAGCACGTTGCGAGACAACAGCGGTATGAGGGCGAGCGTTATCCTGTTGAAAAACTCCCCCTTGAATGCTGTTCATGAATGGCAGCACTACAGGTTGAATTACCAGACTGACGTACAAATTTGCAGTCAGTGTGTTTGGTATAACCACAAGAGTGCTCCTGCTGTCATAGGAAATTGCTCCCCAGACCATGACTCCAGGTGTAGGTCCAGTGTGTCTAGGCCGCAGACAGTTTGGTTGCAGGCGTTCCCCTGGCCTCCTTCTGACCAACACTCGGCCATCACTGGCACCAAGGCAGAACCTGCTTTCATCAGAAAACACAACAGATCTCCACTCCGTCCTCCAATGAGCTCTGGCTTGACACCACTGGAGTCGCAAACGGCGATGGCTTGTAGTCAGTGGAATGCACGCTACAGGGCGCCTGGCTCGGAGCTGTCCTTGAAGTAACCGATTTCTAACAGTTCGTTGTGTCACTGTGGTACCAACTGCAGCTCGAATTTCTGTAGTGCTGCCATTCATGAACAGCATTCAAGGGGGAGTTTTTCAACAGGATAACGCTCGCCCTCATACCGCTGTTGTCTCGCAACGTGCTCTACAGAGTGTCGACATGTTACCTTGGCCTGCGAGATCACCAGATCTGTCTCCAATTGAACACGTATGGGATATCATTGGACGACAACTCCAGCATCATCCACAGCCAGCACTGACCGTCCCAGTATTGACAGCACAAGTACAACAAGCATGGAACTCCATACCACAAAGTGACATTCGAAACCTGTATGACACAATGCATTCACGTTTGCAGGCTTGCATTCAAAATTCTGGAGGTTACACCGGCTATTAATTTAACAGTATTTCACATTTGAAATGCATTTTCTTGAGCTTAAATTAACCTGTGATCTTGAAAATTTAATCAATTAAACATGTTAACTTGACAAATGCATTGTCCAAATTTCATTACTCTACAATAATTTTTTCTTGGTGTTGGGATTTTTTTTTCCGTCTGTGTATAATATTCCAGAAATGAAAAAAAGACATCTATAAATTAATGGTAGTTCCCATAATTAATTTCTTCTATTGTACAGGCAGCAAATTACGCGTTTGGGAATTTCGCTGCACGATCCCAGTGTTGGCACGAGACCGCAAATCTCTCTGAATGCTAATGAGGAAGCCAGGCTCTCAATTTGCAGCTTATTATCGGCTCAGCGTTAGCTCGGAACCGCATTGGCCATATTGTAATGTGTGGCCGGCAGATAGACCGAGTTAGTAGCGAAGCGACTATCTGATTGGATACGGTACTTCTATCTTCTGCATATACACGGTGCTAGTATAACCCAGTGCCTTACAACTAGTCAGTTTGTATCAGTATTGGAAACTTTGTGTACATTTTCGATGTGATAAGTTGGAAGATAAATTTTCATCTTCCTGTTATGATGGCTTCAAATTATGTTAATTCTAAACATTTACATACTTGTAGGGTATATCACTGCAGCAGCTTCTATATTTGTTTAACTTATCAAACAATAAAAATAAAAAATAAAAATATGTGTTTAAACAAAATACAGCATGACCGATGATAGTACTTATTTATTCAAAATCCTGTGTAAACTAATTTTAATTTTTTTACTGTCACTAAATGATTAATAGATAAAGTGAGTTAAAATATTCCGGAACATTTTCTTGGGTTAAAACTTAAGCTCAAAGTTTACTTAACACAGTGGCTTTTGCGCAGATAATATAGAGAAGAAAAAAAATAGGAAAAGAATGCTTCTTTTAAGCCATCATAATGCCGAGATAAATGCTCGATACATTCTCATATTAAATATGCTGATGTGCAGTGATGGATCTATGAATTTTCCGAACTGGCGCAAAAACTTAAGATTACGGCCTCTTCAAACATGATGCTGTTGCCCTGGGCAGTATAGCTAAAGTGCTCCGATTTGTTAGCACCCCCCACCCCCTCAAGATCCGGCACTGCTGGTTTATGAAAAAAATTACACTAGAGTCTAAGGTTTCTTTGAGGGTAAGTGAGACTTATTTTTGTAGTAATTTCCAATAAACAATTGACTGTTAATGAGTGATGATAGTGAGGCACTAATACTGATCAATGAAGTCCTTCTGGTAATTTAATTAATAATAAAGCATATTAATATGAAGTGTATTTGGTGGCATGTGAAAGCATAATGGGTCTGATAATTAATATGAGAACTGTTGCGAAATCTGAGTTCCAACCAAGTTCAGAAGTAGAAGCTTCTTTTTCACGGGCTCCAGCAATTACTAATTGCAAAATATCTTGCAATCAGTAATGATCATAAATAAACACGGATACTTCAAGTTTGTCCAGCACGAACCATTATTTGTCAAAATGACCAGCCTGTGCCATGCAAATAATTTTTGTGATGGTATCATTATAAAAGCCATAGAGATAAGACTTGTTGGCGGGATCAACGTCTCAACTTCAGGCAAACGTGGACGCTAGCGATAAGGTAGCATGAATAAACTAATTGTCTCGCTCAAGGGGAGGGGATGGGTTGGGTGGAAAGCTACGCTGAGCTACGTGGGGGGGGGGGGGGGGGGGGGGGGGGGGGAATTTCTAGTCAAGCTACGTAGCTTTTCATTCATTTTATTTGTCACAGTTAAAACACGGTGCAGAATGCACAACAGCATGTGGATATTTATTTCCAGAATTTAATTATCTCCTTATTTAGATATCCTATACACTGACATTGCCACGCATGATTGTGATTTAAAGTCATGTTGTTCGAATCGCACAGGTCCGGCGGATTTGAACTAACAAACACTCGACGGAGCGTTATGCGCCGAGAAGCAATAGGTAATTCAAATACGCTTACAGCCGTCACACGGGATTTTTTCACGCCAGTAACAGTTAGTACTGTTGTTTGAAATAAAGCTGTTTTGTTTTGGATCGTCAGCGTGTCACCACCCCGCTGTTTGATAAAACAATTGTAATATTATTTTGTCAAGTGAATTTCACAACATCTTTAGTTATAGCTCTCGCTAAACTGTTATTTCAAGTTCAGAGTATGGTGTAAAATTGCGCTGAGAGATACACTTTACGAGGTTTATCGGAAATATTTATCTAGAAAGCCGTGTCAATTAGCTATGCAAACGTTTTAAGCAGAGCACATACATTACTATTGCCAAACTATATTTTTTTGAAATTTTGCGATTTTTATGACATTTTTTTTGGATTAAAATTTAATAAATAAACAAAAACTGGTTTCATTTATCATTTCAGCTGTGAGGGGTACGCGAGGCTGAGCTCTTTCTTGTAGTGGTACTAGGAAAAAAACTAATAGGGTATATGCACGTAATATTTTTATATTTTAAATTAGTTATTTACCTGTTATATAACTGTAAAAATATAATTTTGATGAAAATATTAAAATTTAACATTGAAAAAATATTTTAAAACTGCAATTCAGTTCCGACGATTTAAACGCCGCCAGTTTGGCGCGCTGCACTGTGACGTCATTGTACATGACAACATTGGCGTATTGAAGTCTATAGCAAAAATTTTATGTTTTATAACAAATTTCGATATGGAAGAAGGTCGAAAACCATTTTATGAATACTGCATTGTACTTATGTGAAAAAATACGATAAGAAATGCACCTGATAAAGTGTATTTTTATGTTCCGCGAGATGCGAATGTAAGAAAAAAGTGCTGTGTAGCTATGAGAAGACGTAAAGAATCTTCAACTAGTTGTCGTGAAGATCATTTTAATTTAAGTATATAATGTTTAATTCATCATGTTTAATTTGATATAATATGTAACACTTCCTTAACTATTCAAACTCTAATCATAACTTAGTTTACAAAAGTTTAATAGGTATATCTTTCAAATCACTTCTTATTCAAGCTTAATCCAAAGTAACTACGAACCTTTTAAAGCCATCAAAGGAGACCTTCTGAATTTTTAGAAACGATTTTCAATCTCCTGAGTATATTTTGAATGGTGTATGTATATCACAGCTCTTGACTTTAAGTGGCTACATCATTTAATGACTAACCTGGCTGATAATGATATGTCTGTGTTACCGTCCTTTCTTCAAATGCACCTACCACAAAAATCCGAATGTCTTTTAATTACAAAATTTGGCATATATTACCCAGAGTCAGTGTGGTGTAGGCGATAAGCTGTCCCCTCCTTAATTTTCCAAACCGGGTTTAAATCCACTCAGTATCAGATATTTCTATTTATTTTCATGTGCAGAAATTGTTGATCATGAATTTTTTATTTTATTCCAAATTTAAAACAAATCTCATTACTTCTAACAGATACAATAAATGCAGTTTCGGCCAATGACTTCCTAATGTGCCTCACTAATAGCCACTGAAATTTGTTTAAGAGGCAAATCTGTTTTCCTCACGTAGATTATTTTATTTTCCACCATTTACAACTAACCACTTCCTGGAATTAAACATGTCGATCGTAGAAAAAAGAAAAAAACCGATCTCCTCGACGTTTAAAATACTTCTTGACGACATACAAGTATAGAAAAGACGAAAATGAATTGAAGTATTTCAACTGAAAAAAACACCACAACAATAAATTAATTAACAAAACATGAAAAAAATATGTAAGAATGTAAACTTTCCTGTCGTATGTTTGCAGTGAAGTGTGTACCTCCGGATTGTGTTGTGGAAACAGAATCCGGCGGTTTACCCGAGAGCACGTCATTTCGAATCAACGATTTTCTGGAAAAAAACTCTTTTCTGCTACTTTATTAGATTACTAGCTTCAAAGCTCGTCAAAAATAACGGGCTGAACGGTATGTTCTGGCAAGACATTTCTTTGGAACTGATTAACTTAGTAAAATTGTTATAAAACAATGCGCAATGTAATTTCTTGTGTCTTACTTGCAACAAAAACTACCAGTTGTCACTCTGGTCAGGGGTGCATTTAAACTTTATCACAAACTCCCCTAATATAACATATCTATATTTCATTGTCGGTTACTCCGGTGTGTCCCTTGATTCACATTAGATGTATCTAATACGTAGCTATTGCTCTAAAAGGGAAAGAAAATTATTAATTAAAATATCTAACACTTAATTACGTTGCAGTTTTCACTCGTACGACGTTAGCGGCTGTAGAATCTGGATTTGATGCGACATACGTTTTCATCATGACAATATCGTTTTTTGGGAGATTATTTTACTAAACCACTTTCATTCACTTTTTATTGTATGAGTAGTCTCGCAAGAATGTAATATTTCACGAATTATTGTGGGATAAATTACCATAAAATTTAAACACAATTATAAAGTTATAAAAACATGCATAATAGCTACGCCTTCGTTTACTATTCGAATGTGTACTTTGACGTCACGATTCTATTCGATAAAAAACGTTGCGTTTCGCGAAGTTACATTTCCCTTGATTTTCATTAAATTAAAATCAACAAATAAAAAACGATTAAATAGAGAAAAAAACTCGTTGTAGCGGTAATTCTACGGTAATAAAGCTTCCAAATAAAAATGCTATACGTATGTTTGAATTTCATGCATATTCGATATTTGGAACCATCCAGATTTGGGTGTCCATGGCTTCACCAGATCTGTCCAGGCGAATGCCGGGATGCTTCCTTCAAAAGGCCATGGCCGAATTCCTTCCCTTCCCTCACCCCCAGTCCTTTCCCGCCTCTTATGACCTCGACGGTTGACGAGGCGCAAACCCATAAGTAAAATAATAATAAAAAATAAATAAATTGAGAATCACTAACCCCTCCTAAATTACCCTCATTAATAGTATAAGTCGTGGTACTGGCAGTATCTTCACCAGCCACCCTCATGTCCCATCTAAAACGTCGTAGATTTTCTCTTTCCAAAGGGTAAATCCTTGGCACGTTTTACCTTACGTCCTTACGTCTTAGATAGTTTCTTTTTTTACTATCTTTCTCCTGATAGGATCATGTAAACAGGTAAACCGAGACGCAAGGATCACGTCAGATCCCGTTCATTCAACCGATGTTGAGCGGAGGGTTAAGAATGAAAACAGAGCTAGCTTCCGAAACGTCGCGTCCGCCAGAAGATGCGATTTTGACGCGGCTAGAAGCTTTCTTCATGCTTCTGGTTTAACACGTCTCAAATGAGCTTTGGTCGTAGAAAAGTTATTTTGGTGGTATTTAATAGGGATGGGCAAAATATATCGATGTATCGATATATCGATATTTTTTCTAAAAATATCGATATAATCGCCGATATTTTTATTTTCGATATATCGATACATCGATATTGTATTTAGTGTATCGATTTTAAGCACCAATTCGATATTTTTCCTACGAACGCAATTCAGTATCCAATTTAATCGTTACATGTATATAGGATAAATATACGTATATATCCAATATTCTGAAAGTGTCTTAAAAAGTGAATTCGTCTAAATATAACAGCTTCATCAGCGGTTGATAGGTTAAAAAAAGCTGTTAAATTTTAACAATTTTACGTTAACGTCATTTTTATGTTAGCATGTAAGTGGTTGTTTTACCTTTGTAGTGGAAATATTATCTTTTCAACTGTTTTTTTATATTTATTTACGAATAACAATTGACGGGTTGATGAACCACAAGTCATTATGAATGACTGTTTATTCATTTAAATGTTTACAATCTAGTCTACAGTCAAAATTCCTTAATCGCAAGGAATACGTTCCGTAAATTAGCCGCAAATACGAAAATCTTGAATACGGAAACCTTGAATACAGAATGTTAGTTTATAAAGGATTATAGGGAATACGTTCCAAGTATACAGAAAAATTTTGATGTAATGGAGTGATTATCGCACTTTGAACTTAATAGACCAATTCTGGATTGCTTTAAATCCTCTAACCTAAAGTTCATTGTAATGCTCTTTAAAATATGCATATAGCTTTCTCGTGAATTACAGCCCCACTAAAGAATACTATCTTGTGATTGCTGTCTTCGATTGATGTAGTGAGAGCGGTTTTTAATTTTTTATTCACTGAGACACCAATGGTTTTTACTGATAATAAGGTCCTCTTCGAACGCCTCTCCCGTGTGAGGTTGTAGGCGATTACCGTGGGTGATGTATATCCCTCCAAGGAAAGTCCTAGGAAGATGAACTGGGGTGGTTTCCCGTTTCACCGAACATGGTGGTGTAATGGTTAGCGTTCTGGCCTCGCATTCGGGAGAAGGGTGGGTCGAATCCCCGTCCGGGCATCCATATTTGGGTTTTCCATGGTTTCCCAGATCACTCCAGGCAAATGCTGGGATGCTTCCTTCAAAAGGCCATGGGTGAATTCCTTCCCATTCCTTGTCCCCCATCCTTTCCCGTCTCTAAAGACCTCAATGTTAAGAGACGTTAAGCAGTTAAAAAAAATTTCCCGTTTACTTCCTCAGTGTGACAGTGCTCCTAAGTGTGTATGACAGTGACACTGTGTGGCTCGGTATAGAGTGTTGTGGATGAGAGATGAATGAAGGGAGAGGGTAGAAGCCGGTGTCGGCATGTTCAGGCCTACTTTTGCGAAACATTCTAAAGGGGGCGCCAAGCTTAACATTCCCATCCAACGGATGAATCACCATCAACAACATCGTATGCCCTTGCACCATACGCAATGCAGAGAGGTTTGGTGATTAGAAATTGCAACTTACTGGTCAAGCCCTGATGATGAAAATCGTTGATGTAGTGTTAAGTGAAGATAATTCATTTGCAGCACTCTGCGATCACGCAAAAAGTATTGTGACTTATTTTAAGCAGTCTGTCAATGCTATGGATCTATTAAGATCTGAACAAGAAGCATCTGGGGAAAAGGAAGGAGAGGTGTTGACTTTGACACAAGTTGTTAGCACTAGATTGAACACCTACTTTGATTTGTTAGAGCGATTTGTCAGACTCTCTGCAATTGTAGCTAAAATCTTAGCTTCAAAAAGTCAGTCAAATATAAACACACTTGATATGGTTGCAACTTAACAGCTTAATGTAATACGTGACCTCATTGTCCTGCTTGGTCCTTTCAAAGAAGCCACTGAAGAGGTTAGTGGTACAAATTATGTGACTGCTAGCTTAGCCATTCCTGTTACAAATCTGATTCGACAAGTAACGGAACAAGCTACTCCTTCGACCACTTTAGGATTCACGGTAAAAGAGGCTTTACTCCAAATAATTCAAGAGAAATTAAGTCCTTTAGAAGGAAATACATTCCTTGCAGCAGCTACCATTTTGGACCCGCGTTTCAAACGTATACACTTCACTTCTCCAATCGGTGTGTCAAATGCGATATCTACAATAAGTAATGATATTCGCTTGGAACTTAGACGACGAGGACAAAGTTCTCCAGAAGTAAGGTCTACAACAGAAACACAATATATCGCAGATAACGCATCAATTTGGTCCGCACATGAAAAGCTATCATCCCTTAGCACTACTGTTATGCAAGAGGTTCCAAGCTCTGGCTCAGTTCCTTAAGCAGTATCTGGACCAACCATTAATAGACAGAAAATCAGACCCAGTTAAGTTTTGGGTGAATTGCCAGTGCTCCAGCGCGCTGAAATACCTTATATGTCAAGCTTCTTCTGTGTCGTCCAAGAGAGTGGCTCCTGCAGTCAACTTAGCTGTACTGAACAACAGGAGTAGATTGACGGGGGAGCACATAAAACAGAGAGTTCTTTTGATGTCCATATCAGACGAATACTGGTTTTATTGATTGAAAAAAAAAATTAATAAAAGTTTGTATAATTTCTACCTGTGTCTTTAATTTTCAGAATTTTCTTAAATATTTTGATGTATTTTATGATTTTTTTTAGATAATTACTCCCTTTAGACAAAAATTTCGAAATATCGATATATCGAAATATCGATATTTTTTCCCCGATATATATCGATAGTGTTTGTAAATATCGTTTCGATATTTATCGATATATTTTTTTGATATCCCATCCCTAGTATTTAATAGGTATCGTAATGTTTGCATTTCTCGATAAGGAAATTGTTACAGAAGAGGGCTTTTGTGCAAGAACTGCCTTCTATAGAAACGTCATCCAAAATTGGAAAATTTGAGGAACCATATAAATGGGTGTCAGCGACCAAAATGGCAGAGAGAGAGAGCGTGTATGGTCACTTCAGATGTTTTGAGAAGGAGCGGATCGAAGGCTTTACTGGAAGTGAATACCGACCTGCATGGAAGCTGAATTCGTTCGTCGTTTTGGGGGAGTACGCGTTGATCACTAAAAGGCAATGAGCTAGAGAAAGGTGATATATGGCCAAGAGTTGTTTTATTACGTCGTAAAGTCTTTCACAGTTCTTGAGGGTTCAGAATATTACCTGAGACCCAGTATTAAGTTCTGTGTCTGAAAACACGGCGTCTTAATTTAATAATACATATTATTTCTAAAAAGGTTTTTTTTTTTTTTTTTTTTTTTTTTTTTTTTTTTTTTTTTGTACAATAATTAGCTTTTTGGGAACTTTTTCTGGTACAGAAGGATTTCTGTTCTGATATAGTCTACAATTCCTGAGTAAACATTTTATTCACCAAATTTTCTCGGATTATGATCGCAGCAACACATATCACACAGATATGAATATATGCTGTGTGTACTTTGTTCAGGTTAGTTGTATTCCGTTAAGGTGAGTGACTTTATCTTATTTATGTTTCACACTTCCAAAAGTTTTTCCTAAATGTTTCCTGATATGTTGTAATTATTTTGTTACGTATCTGCTACATTGAACAAATAAATAGTTTCTACAAATGAGGCGGCTCTTCGTTAAACCTATTACATACCACCAGCCTCATTGTTCATCATCTTTTATTCCTGAAATTTTTGGCAGCGTCATCTAGTTTAATTTAATTGCAATGGAGCGCACGCTCGGGTGGAAATTCCCCTATACACCATTTTCCCCCTTTCCTGTTCCCTCTTACTTTTACTTTACAAGTTTCATCGTTTTAGATTAATTATTCATCATTTCTCTTGGTAACTTATTCCAATACCTCACCGTCTCACCTACAAATGAAAATCTTTTCACACCCTTGTGCCTGAAATCGAGTGCCATTTTGTGGTCATGGTCATCTTTTCATTTTCATGCACTATCCTAATTCATACATTAATCTCTTTCCACGAATATACGAGTTCTACATCCCCCTATCTTCCAGTGAATCCCATTCCATCTCCTTTAATATATCAGTTACTGATTGTGTTCCACTGTAATTTCCAGTGACAAATTTAGCTGCCCTTTTTGCACCCGTTCCAAATCCTGTATCTGACGCTATGCTACACCACCATATTCAAGCAATGGTCTGACCAAAGTTTTGTAACCCAGTTCCCTTACTCCTCTGATACATACCATCATCGCACTCTCGAACAAGTGAAGGATTTTGAAACCTTTCCTACAACCTGTTCAGCGAGTCCTGCCCTGTTGAATTTGCTATCAAATGTAATGCCAAGGTATTTACGTTTCAAGTCTTCAACAAGTAATTGTTTCCCCACATTATACAGTAGTCATAATAAGCCTTTAGTTTTTTATCTATGAACCTATAACATATTCTCTCCATTAACCTTCATCAATAGTGTGGCGTTCAGCAGAGATTTTATTAAGATTTAAATTGTTCCTTCTCTCCAGAGAGATAGGTTCACGTGGGGATTAATAGTGAAGATTTTAAGTCTCCGCGTGCCGAAGGCCGCCGGTTCGAATCCGGCCGCGGGCATGGATGTTTAAGTGTTGTGTGTCTGTGTGAATGTCCTGTCCGTCCTGTGGCGTCCATACATTGGAAAAATATAATATATATGACGAAAGCTTCAAAAATTACATTGAGCTGGCTGTATGGTCTTCGTTGCCAAATGCCATTAAAAAAAAAAAAAAAAAAAAAAAAATTAAGACTGTGACATTTATTATAAAAGATTTAAATTTGTTCGTTATCGCTCAAAGAAGCTGCATTGTTTTATTTAGAAGAGTGAAGGTAGTCTGATGCGTAACTTTGTGTGAAAAATCGTTACAAGAAGCGAAATTCCAAAAAAATAAAAAATTGTGTTACAGCATTCTACATCGAGAATATATGCCGGCGAATGACTAAATGCACTTTTCTCTACTTTATTTTTACTGTACCGTTAAATACCCGGCAATCTAATTCGAAACGCGAAATTTTAACATCGCATGCATCTATGAAGAAATGTAATTGTTGGGAAGTCTAATAAAGTCATAAGGCAATGAAAGACACTTGGAGACTCAAACGTAATGTGTTCGGAATTAGTGACAAATATCGCTTGGTGTAGAATACATCTGTTGAAACAACCCGTCAGATATGTTTCCTCATTAACCCATTACCAAAGAGAAAGAAAAAATAAGTGACCCGAAGAACGTGAACATCCATACTTCAAATTTCATTCGTTTTCAACAATCGCTGCAAACGAATGTTGGTATGTTCCCTCCACAAAGGATATAGGCGAATTCCTTCCCATTTTTTGTATGGTTTTAAGCTTCGTCGTCATGATTATAGGCGGCAAAAGACAGGGGCAAGGAACGGGAAGGAATTCTGCCTTGAAAATTTTGAAAAAACCATTCTGGCATTCGCCTGGAGTGATTTGGGGAAACCATGAAAAACCTTAATCTGGAAGGCCCGGCGAGAATTCAAACCCGCGTCCTCCCGCATATGAGGCCAGTACGCTACCGCTCACTCGCCAAGCTCGATAATTTCCTTTCCATTGCTTATAAACACTCAAATATAAGCCTTAAGGATCTTCTTCCAACCTCAATTCCAGATTCATCACAAGATTGTAAAATGTAGATTGTGTCATTCTAACATATTTGTAAAACTTCGTTTCATCACCTATTAGATACTGTGACCCCCTCACTACTGTTAGGCCCTCTTTACACTAAGCAACTAAAAAAAAAAAAAAAAAAAAAACAGAACTGGTTGGTGACGCGGATCCACACACGAGGTAACTCAAAAAGGACTGAATTCACTAGTTCCTTCTGCGAAATTATGGAAGCAGAAACATTGTTTCTATCTGTGCCCCTCTCTGCTGCAATCGACATGGAGCCAGTGAAGATTCCGGCGACGGAACTGTCATTCTGCTTTATTATTTAATTTAATTTAATTGCAATGGAGCACACGCTTCGGTGGCAATTTCCCTACACACCCAACTTCCCGCTATCCTTCGCTCACCTACATTTGCCCTCTACAAATTTTAACTTTAAATTCTTTTAACGTTTTCGGTAGGTTATTCATAATTCCCCTTGGTAACTCATTCCAATCCCTGACACCCTTACCTAAAAAAGAAAATCTTCCCACACCCTTGCGCCTGAAATCGAGTGCCAGCTTGTGGTCATGGTCATCTTTTCCCTTGCATGAACTACTCTTCATACCTACTGCAATATCTTTCCATGCCTCATCGCCAGTATACGCCCTGTACACTCCCATTACCCTCCTCATCCTCCTCCTGTCTTGCAATGAATCCCATTCCAGCTCCTTTATCATATCTGTCACTGATTGCATTCTGCGATAATTTCCAGAAACAAATCTAGCAGCCCTTCTTTGCACTTTCTCCAACTCCTGTATTTGATACTCAAAATGTGGGTCCCATACTACACTACCATATTCGAGCAATGGTCTGACCAAAGATTTGTAACCCAATTCCTTTACCTCTCTCGTGCATCCCCTCATCACTCTCTCCAACAAGTGCAGGATTTTGAAACCTTTTCCTACCACCTGTCCAATGTGTCCTGCCCAGTTAAGCTTGTTATCAAATGTAATGCCAAGATATTTACATTTCAAGTCTTCAGCAAGCAATTCTTCCCCCACCTTATATTCATAATTAACCTTTTGTTTTTTATTTGTGTATCTAATTATCATCGGTACATAATAGAAAAAAAAGCTGGAGACGATCCTGGGTGCTTCTGAATCTGCAAAACATTTTCCACCACCGATTATTTCTTGCTGCTAAAGAATTCCAGCATCCAGATGCTAAATTTTAGCACTATACCGTATGTCTAAAAGAAAGTTATTTATAACTAATGTAAATAATTTGCCCTGCCGTAAAAAAAAAAAAAAGAAAAAAAAAAAAAAGAAAGTAGTAATAAGGGAATGCGTGGATGCTGAAGAAAAGATATTGATAACTCTCAGGTGAGAAATTTTAGCTTTATTTAAAGACAATATACGTCACTATTTACAGAATGCTTCCTCTTTAGATGTGACGATGATGGTTCACGCTGTGTTCCTCTCTGATGAGAAATTTCAGCAGTTTGAGTGGAGAGTAGTGGTAGTGGTGGTGTTGGCTCTTGCAGCTCTCGGGGCGATGAAGGAATCTGTGGCATTATCAGTCAGAATCGTTATCTTCACACTGTTCAATAATTGCCTTCATAAATCAATATTCATGAGGTATAACATCAATATTAAATAAAACTTATGGAAAAATAAGAAAAATGTATTGCATTTGGCAAACAGAAAATATATTTGAAAAACAATTTTAAATAAAATAGAAAATGCTTTTCATATCACGGTATTTTAAATGCATTAGGCAAATACGTATTTTGTATTTTCATTTTAAATACATGTGTTTCAAATAATGCACATCTCTATGTATTTGAATACCGCGGGAGCAGGAAATTGTATAAAACGGTATGTTTCTCAGCTTCCCCAAGAAAAAATTTCCAGTTGTTATTCGTTCATACCGTAAAATAACTTGGCAACTGAAATCACCTAGCGACTGACATGCAGAGTTGCCTGGAATTGATTACTGGTAACTGGTTAGTAACTAGTTGCGCCGTTTGTTGCGCTCCATTCAATAACATTGGAAGTGACTGGTTGCTAACTCGAGTTACTAATCAGTTGCTTCGTGTGAACGAATTTTTTGATCACTGGTTCCGTGAAAAAAATAAAATAAAATAAAATGTGAAACGTCACACGACGAGCAGCGGATAAGTGTGAAGACGAAGGGGTGAGCCATACCTCCGCTGACTGAACAACAAGCTGTGGCAGAGGGGAAGGGATTTTGAAAGTCTAAGCCGAGACCGGGATTCAAACCGGGAACCTGCCGAAATTCACGCAGACTCTTTAATAACTGAACCGAGCCACCAGACCACACAAACAAACTGAGTGAAACTCGTATAATTATAATAGCTATTTAAATGCTGACACTAGTCCACAACAAGTTCTTTGGAGAAAGCGTGCGAAGAATACGGATCATGTGTATAACGTTATTGAGAAGTGTTCTCCTTAAACAAAACTTTTTCCGCCTCTACTCAGCTGTTGTCTAATTAAAGAGACGAAAAATAAAGCTGTTCCTTTCCTGCAGACGGGCGGAAGCTGTACCAATTATTACTCAGCTTTGAAAGGTTTCCGTTCTTCCAGAGGCACCAAAGAGTGACGTACATCCAACGAGGTCTTTGAACAGAGCCTTAATTTCCGGGAGCAGGAAATGGCCGCTCTTGAGGGGAAGGAGAACAGAGGAAGTGAGGCTGTATCGGATGTTTGTTCTTGGCCGAGAAATAGTTTGCAAGCTGCGTTCAAGATGCCGCGAAACACGCAAAGGCCAAGAGGGACCAGCCCCGTGCATAGTTCACTGGCTTCCAGAAATTTCACAGCGAATTCGGTGCGGAAAGTTGGAGAGGAATCTGCCAGAGCCGAGGATCGGAAGGTCCGCTGGAAATCAATGGTGATCAGATCTAAAGCAGGCCATTGACAGCAAGAGGCAGTGGATTACCTTTGTATTGTAATGTTTCCATCATCAAACTCATGGTCGCTGAATGAAGGGTAATTCGGAGATGAACATGCCTTCATCAAATTTGAATGCTCACCAAAACAGCGATCTAAGATGAGGACCGATGCTAGCAGTAAACCGAACTTTCATGAATCTTTCGGTAATTCTTGAAACGCCACAAAAACTTCTTTACTGTACATAATGAAATCACAGCGCAGTTCGCACTACGATGTAATAAGTAAAGATTTTTTAATGGCATCTGGAACTATGCTAAAGAAAATTCAAACCTTTAATTTACTGATAAACAGGCTATGTTAATAATTTTTAAATTTATTTTTTATTATTTGATGAGTAGGGTTACTATTTGATTTAGAATCATTTATATAATCTAAGAATTTCAAAATCTGACAATATATTAAGTGGTTAACATTTATTTTCCATGGACATGGTGTATTTAACTTTATTGAATATAAAAAATCAAAATAGTAATTTGCAGACAAACACCACCGCCAACATTATTCGGTCGATTAATTAAAACACACAAAGTTATCTTGTAAATTAATGTCAAAAAAATTCACCAAATTACTGAAGCTAAAAATTAAACTATAACACTTTACGTAAAAATGAACAAGAAATTAAAAACACTCAGTTATATGAAACAAGATTTAAGATACCTTTGCGTTTAATTGTTTTGAGTCCGCAAGCACTAGTTAATTCAGAATTACCCAGGAAACAGATAATGAAAATGCATACGACTTAGCTCAGGGTCCAGGTTTTGATAAAACATGTCTCTTATCACGCAAATTGCTTTGTACGAGATGTCATAGGGCAAACTTAAATGAAATTTAGGTGCAAACACGTTGAAAAATGGGCAGATGGAAATTGTCTTCACCGTTCATTACCTGCAGTACATGCAAGCAGCACCAGCCACTTGAAGAAATGAGAGCTCTGATACTCAGACTGTGTAGTATCAGATGTCTAGCTCAAAAAATACTATCAAGGGACACCTTCGATCACGAACGCTCGGAAGCGCACGAAAACATGTTTAGAATAACAAGCGATCATAAATAAAACAGTGGTGTGTGTCATTTCCATGCAGAACTCCGCACTTGTTGCTAACGTCAATAAAGAGCCATGGAAAGAACCTATTGTTGTGTGATTCCTGATTAGGTCATACAGATCGTACCCTTCTAGATGCAACTTTTCCAAACAAAGATGTTATACTGAAGATATTGTCACCGAAAACAACAAAATATTGTCATCCCCATATGTTTACTTCTTTCGGCACTATAAGCTCTATATCAGAAGGATTACTGATTTTGTAAGACTACAATGTCCCAAACCACAAGTGAAGATACATGATCGTTATTTCATCATGAAATTTCATTCTCTGATTTACAATCAAATTGCTGCATCTACGTAATAACGCTATGTTGTAATATGCCTGGCGAAAGTCATGTTATGACATTGAAATATTAACATCATCATTTGAAAATGTAATTAGTGTTGCTTTTGATACTGGACTGCATGAATTCGTAAGTGATTTGGAACGTGATAACGTGGCTTTAGTGAGATGTGCACATTTTTCTCTTCCACTTTGTTTTAACAACTTCATCGAAATCCCGCATCTGCACTTTGAGGACTAATATATGCATTATCAGATGTGTGGTACTGTTGTATATGCGTGTTTTTCACTGTATTAAGTACTTTGAGCATAGAGTTTTTGGCACTGTTAATTGAAAATTTAATGATACACTGATGTCATTGAATTAAGTATAGTTTCCTTCATATAATATTGATATCTTATTGCTTTGTTTCTCTCTATTAAAATTTTACTTGAGGTAGAATGCAACGTTTTGCATGGAAATGACACACACCACTGTGTTCTTTAAGATCGCTAGTTATTGTAAGCATGTTTTCGTGCGTTTCCGAGCGTTCGAGATCAAAAGTGTCCCTTCTAAATCTACAGAATGGCTAGTACATATTGCTTAGACTGAAGGCATGACACCACCCCAGTCTCACCTCAAAACGGCGTGGCGTTCTTCTTCTCCCACCTTCTCCAGTCGTTCCCACACGTGAACATAAGGTTTATTATAAATAGTAACACATTCTTGTATAGGAGGAAATACGCAGCAACTCTTTCATACGCCACAAGCTGTAAAAGTCCCTTGCTTTTATTGGCCAAGACCTTGGATGACGTCAATCATCGACACTGACTTCCTTAGAACCTCCCCTCTCTCTACAACACTCGTTTATTTTTCTCCAATATTGACAGTGATATAATTACATACAAGTATAGGCGCAAACTCGTTGGTAAATGAGCAGATGGAAATTGTCTATATCGTTCATTGTCCGCAGTAGAACGAAGCGGCACCAGTCACTTGAAGAACGCAAGGCGTACCCTACAATGCCGTACCTTTTTAACGATTAAATTTGCAACTATATAATAATAATCACAGTGTGGCTGTATTAAGTAGTTGTGTATGTGTGAGCTCAGTTAATTGTTTCTTTTTTTTCATGAGGCAGTAGCTCAAAATATTGTGTTTGTGGAATAATGGGTGTATTTTTGCTTTATTTTACTGATTAATATAAACTATTTAGTAGATACTGATTTCCTTTGAAGACTATGTTTGACTTATTAATACCAATCCAATTTCCTGAAGTTCTATTATTGGTGGTTTAAAAATTACACCGATAACAGTGATTAATCGTTTCAGAAATAAAATCTTTTATTTCCCATTTTGAAAAACTTTGAGATTTTGCAAACTGCTCGTTTTTACCTCGAATGTAGAAACTGTATACAAAGCATGTAAGATTTAGAGATAGAATGTTCAACCTTATTTTACGGGAAAAGTAATTAATTACTGGAGATCCAATAAAAATCCACTTAAAAAAATCTTTATTTTGACTTGTGAAATCTCCATGTCCCGTGTTTAGCTTCTAGTTTCTGACATTTGTTCGAATTAGTGAAGCTACATGTAACTGGCATCAGTTCAGCAGAATGAAGATGCACCCTCTACATAACTGGTTTCTGGGGGTGTTCCGTTTATTTGAAGTGAATACTCGTTTACTTCTAATACCAACAGGACTCAAATATTACCACAATTGCCCACTGCTAATCTTAAACCCCCACAATGTTGGCAGCAGTGCTTCAGTTACCTTGCATTTCATCTATGCCGTCGAGCCCTAAATGTTTACGTGGTGTCTAAGCCACTGCAATAATTCGTAAGTTTTGTCAGACACAGTCATGAAAATGTCAAAACCATAAAAATCCAGGATTTAAACAGAAAAACTTTGGGTCACCAGAGACACACACTGGCTCTTCATTTTTGGATGTTAATGTTGTAAACAAAAGCAGTAAAATAAATATGAGTAATTTTACTAGAAAACAATCGTTATGTTTATTGGTTATAACTATTGATTCAGGTCCCAATTACTTTACTGGAAGAAAAGGATATTAACTACGAACTAATGAAATTCACCCCTAATTTGTGTTAATGCGAACATTGATACACACGAACTCATGTAGATAACTGATGGAATGTTTGTCTACTAGGTCGAAGAATTTATTTCTAAGGTGTCCACAAAATAACTGGCAGTAGTTTGTATAAATGTAGTTGATGCTATGACCGTACTTCTTCTGGTGTATGTATTAATTTATCGCGCATTTGTTTAACTGTAATTTGACAACTTTCTACATCCCACAGAGCCAGTCTCTTATATTGGGATCAATGGAAAATGAATATATTATATTATATTTACTTGTATTATAGGTAGTTTTATTAAGGAAGGAGTTAACGGTAAATATACGATTTTGACAATCCACAACAGGAAGCTCTTGTCTTAACTAGTACACATATGAGAAGTATATGTGGACAAAGAAACAGATTTGCGAATCGACAAAATGGGTTTATGCAAGGATATTCATGTGAATCCCAGTTGCGGGACCATATGCAATATATTTCATATGAAATAGATAAGGGAGACCATGTTGATAGTGTAGCACTAGAGCTTTCCAAAGCATTTGATAATAAGCACAACTGAGCTGGACACATAGGAAAGTTTGTAGGCAAAAGTTTCAAAATCTTTAATTTGTTGGAGTGGGTATGTATCAAAAAAGTGAGAGAATTAGGTTACAAAACTTTTGTCATTCTACTGCTTGAATATGGTGGTGTAGTTTGGGACCTCGTTTTGAGTGTCAGGTACAGGTGTTGGAGGGGTACAAAGAAGATCAGCTAGATTTGTCTGTGGAAAAGACTGTAGAACACAGTTCATGTGAGTAAGGAGTTCGATTGATATTCATTGAAAGACAGAAGGAGGATCCAGACAGTGCTGGAACTGTTGGAGATGAGGGTTGGAAATATCATGGTGAAAGAATTAAGAGAAATGCGTGGAAGGGAAAAGACGACCATGAGCACAAGCTGGCAATCGATTTCATGCTTAAGGGAGTGAGATTTTTTTTATTTCTTTATTGTAGATAAAGTGTCAGATATTAGGATAAATAACCAAGGGAAGTTATGAATAATTTACTAAACCCCTGAAAGAATTTAAAATTAAAATTCGTTAGTGGGTTAAAGTATATGGGAGAAATGGGGAAGGAGAATTTACATTCAAAGGATTTTCGATGATAAAAAAAAATGTGTGGTTATATAAGTGACTAATGAAATGGCCAGCGGAGTGTGTGCTCATCGCAATTAAATTAAATGAATATTGTGCTCTCACTGTGAAAATTTATTGTTGGAAGTTAATTAATGTCTAGATATTTTGCTAAAATCCTAATTTAAGAAAAATTTTGTATTTTTACTTCAGCTTACTTATGTGACAAATGTTTTTTGTCATTCTAAAACCTTTTGGTTCAGCTAAAATTACATATCTCCGAGGTTATTTCTGTATAAATGTCAACAACTTAAAATCAAGAAACATATAACGTTGTTTATACGTTTCTAGATATCAGCTTTAGAAGTAATTATTTTTTATTGATCACTAATGTTGTAGGGTCATTTATGCCTAAATTTACCTTGTAATTAAATCTATTGTAATTCATATTCGTTATTGCAGTTTTCCTTTGACTTTATACAGCAGAGAGTAAATAGCTTATTAAGGATGGTATCCCAACTATAATGTAAATGAAGTTCTGAACAGTGTGAATTAATTTCGTAACTTTATAATTATATTTTAGTGGATCTATGCATTTCAATGACCTTGCGGCGTAACCAAGTTCTGAGGAAGACCGCGTCGCTTAGTATTAATAACGCTTCCAATCCAGTAATACCACAACAACTGACGACACAGTTTATTAGTCTGTGTGGCACCTGCTACGAGTTTTTAAGTATTCTCTCTTACTACGAGTTCGAATCGTTATTACGTTGAAACAGGGACCAAGACTTCAACTATAAACAGCGGCTCTCGGATTTTGACTTTTTTAATATCATAGTTCATCATAAAACTTGAAATATGAAGAACATATACAAAGTTAATACATTTTCATTTTGCGAAAAATCTTTCCATTCTTGTAACTAGGCTTTGGTCTTCAAGACTGCTCGAAAGAAATTTTTAAACATTCTATTAACTAAGCAAAATAATATAATTATATCGTTCATTAATTTGATTCCAATGCCAGTGGAGTATTTTCCTTGGTGGCAATTTTCCAATTCCCGTATTTTCACATTTCACGATTATTATTTTTCTCTTAAATTTTTTGAGTGCAATTCCTTTATATACCTACATTTGCCTTCTACGAATGTTTATCTTATTTACCTATACTGTTTCGGGTAAAACGTTAAATATTACCCTTGGTAATTCATTGCAGTATCTAATTCACTTGTCTGAAAAAAAAATAATAATAATTGTGATTTCCTCCCTTCTCGTAATTCTTACGGCAGCATCCATACAGGCCTTACTGCCAATTATAGTCTCATACACCACAAGTAGTGAAGGTATGTTCCTTCTAATTCACAAAACAAATCCATAACCGCACCCCACCACCGCAATTAGCTCACGCTCCCCACCCTCTACAACCTCAATTCAGCTGCGTATGAGTCATGTACAAGTGTGAATCACCCACCCCGCACCCTGTGCAACCTCGTGAATCACTCACCCCCTCTTCCCAACCCTCTGCCTATGACTCACACAGTCTCGTGAATCACCCACTCCCTCTCCTCCCATCCCCCCACACACTCCTTCAGTCTTGCCGTTCGTCTCGAAGCAGTAACACGCAGCTGTCCCACCATGTGTCGCCAAGTTCTGTTTTTCACATCAGTGTACCAGCTCAATGCCAGTGATTCCAAGAGGCTGACTTTGGGATTGTCAACCCAACGTGATTTCGAACCTATTGTGGTATTTTAAAAGGTTGGCTACAACAAGATCATACCCTCATTCGAAGAATGGGACGTGCTTATCAGGGAGTAGGATGCGGTGGCCAATATGTTCACCGGCTGCGGCCAGACCAACATTCCACTCGGCGAGCTTACTGTTTCCTGCCGGACTGTGTCGGGGGCGAAAATTTTGTTTTCAACACAGTGCTGACCCTGCTAACGGCATCTTCCTCGCCGAGTCTACATGGGAGAATATCATCGACGCGCAACCTGCAGTGACCGCATCTTTGTCCGTCAGGAAAAAGTGGAACTACAACACACAATAGGACCATTCGCACGGATCCTTCGGCCCATCTGTGAAGCATGATTTCGTCATCGGCGGCTCTAAGGCTTTTATATTTCAAATCCATGGTTAGTCCAAATTTAGTTCTAACACCCTCTTCTATAGTATCGGCCACTATCACTCGGTGGTTAATATTCTTGCTACTCAGTCCGATGCTGACGATTTCGGCGTAGGTGTTTGCTGGCTCACCCGTCGCTGTATACAGTAGATCTCTCGTCGACTAGAGGGCTCCTTTAATGGTGCCCTTCTTCACGATTGTGGTAGTGGCTCCAGTATCCAGGAGTATGTTACGTTCCACGCCTTTAATGGTTCCATCCACGAGAGGGTCTGTGTCTGACGCTTTAGGAAGATAGCGTGCACATTCTCTTTTTGGGCCGCAGGGCTGCTCCACGGTGCTCGCACCTTAGCACCGGCACGATCTAATTTTCCTGGTTCTTGGTTTCGTTCTGTCATTGGTTTCTCACATGCCTAACTAACCACAGTTCCAGCAGCGTATCTCCTTCTCCGACGCGGACCTTCGTTACTCGGTAAAAGTTTCGAGATGATCCGCTCAACCTTCTCGTCCATGGATTCTTCCTCGTCGATGCGTTGCAGCTGCGTGTTCATCCTTGACGTCTGTGCGGCGGCCTCGAACTCCAATGCACATGCCAATACTTCCACCAAAGTGTGAGGATGAGCAAGAGGGATATCTCATTGCGGTTCCAGGTCGCTACCGCCAATGATGAATGTTCCCACTGGCAACCGATGAATTCATTCGGGGAGGAAGGGCAAGTCACCCGAGCAAGACGCGCGATGTCCGCCTCAAATTCCTGCGTGTCTCTCCGCGTTTCTGTCATCTATTAACCAGCTGGCTATGGTGGACTTGCTGCAGATTTTATCTCCATGCTTTGTTTCCAGTCTTGCCACTGAAGTTGCGTAATCTTTTTGCTCGTTGTCTGGCATTGTCTGGAAAATGTTTAGAGTTAAAGAGTAATCCGCTGTGCCAAACGGAATCAAATGCTGGAGCCACATCGAGCAGAACTAGCGGGCAGTATCTCCGGTATTTGAATGCAGTCGTGGCACGCTTGACTATGCGCACGATCTGCTAAGTGGCGGAGTGACCCCTCTGAAAACCAAATTGGAACTCCGGGATGATGTTCTCCCTGCGAGTGTATGTTTCCAGCCGCTTGAGAAGGAGCCTCTCGAAAGGCTTATGGGCCTGTAGTTTTGGGGAAAAGTGCCATTCTTCCCCGGTTTGGGCACACCAATCATCGTTGCCTGCTTCCAGCATCGGGGATATAGTTAAATAGCTCGGTTATACGTTCTATTGCCGGAGCTGGAAGGTTTTTGAGCAGCCTATTTCCTAGGTTATCATTTCCGGGTGCATTTTTCTTGTTTAGTGTGGAGAAGGTTCGGCGAAATTCATCTGCAGGGATCTCGTCGTCAACGACGAGAAGCGCGCCAGTCTTCTGCGGGTATCCGCAGATTCATCCTCGTCGTCTTCCTGCGCAGGTCGGAACTGCTTCTCAGAATTTATCGGCGAGGGCATTGGCCTTGTCTATATCGCTAAAGACTAGACCCCTCTCGCCATATGACGGGAGCATTCTAGTGCGCTTCTTAGTGAACCGGCGGGTCTCCACGGGCAGATTACCGTCGGTCACGTTCAGCGACGCCACGTGAGCATCCCAGTGTCTGTTGCGATGTTCCTAGACACACCTTCAGCTCGCGATACAGGCAGTTTGGGACGCGTCTGGTGTCAGGTTGCCTAGTAAGCCTCCACTCCTTAGTCACTCTGTTCTCATGTCTAATGCGAGCTAACAGATTTGGCGGAAGTTGGCGTGACTGCTGTCTATTCGTGGGAAGGAGCGTCGCAGAATTCACTGCATCAAGAATGACAGATGAGACCTGTTTTATCACCGCCTCTATTTACCTCTCGTCCTGAGGGCGCAGACGGTGGAGGGATTCTGTGACTACTTCTCTGAACAGTTCCCAGTTTGTCCGATTACAGTTGATTTGATTTAGTACGAATCGTCTCCATGAATCACCATCGAAGTCTATTATGACTGGAGAGTGGTCCGATCAGAGTCTGTTCATGGTGCAAGCAGATACGAAGCCAGCGATGCCTCGGGAGATATCGATGTCGAGGACATCAGGCCGGTTGCATCTCCAAGGGTGGTGGGTCGGCTCGTCCGGACTCCAGACGTGAAGATTGTTCCTGACGCACAGTCTATACAACTGATTCCCTGCAAGTTTGCTGACCCGTGACTTCCATGCAGGATGTTTTGCGTTGAAGTCACCTCCAATGAGGAACTTACCCCTAAAGGTGAGCAGCTGGCGGATGTCATCTTCAATTGGTGCTCTCCGTGGGGGTATATATGAGATGATGGTGACAGGTCTCGATGTGGTTGCCATTTCGATTGCTGTTGCAGTGGTGTAGTGTGTACCATGTGGTGAGGAATGCCTCTTTTAACATATATGGCCACTCCTCCTCCGCGACTGGTAGTTAGCTTTGCACTGAGACCAGGTTTTTGGTGGGTTGAGGCTACTATACATATGTCTACGTTCTCTTCCCGTAGGAATTTCCGAAACTCACCGAGTTGATGGAAAATGCCATTGGCATTCCATATGCATATTGATATACCATCAAAATTAACTCTGCCCATGGCTGGCTTGAGTTGTCTGAGGAAGGTTATTTCGGTGAGCCGTCGTTACTGCGGATTTAATGCCAGCGGCTAGTTGATTGAACTTCGTCAGTAGCGTCGTTAACATCGCCAGAAGCGACCCTACGATGTTGAGCAGGTGATCCATAGCTCCTCCTCCCTCGTTGCTTTGTCCACTCCTTAAATACCCTCACCTCCATTCTAGAAGATTCGACTGTTTTCATACAGCCCAACCACGCAGCAAATGGCCCTCGCAATTTCCAAGCGGGCCAGTTCAAATGGGCAACCGCTTCCAGCGGGCCCCCGAACACTACATTCATCACTGCCAATGCAAACCAAACCTAGGCCTGTGAAAACATGTAACTTCTATAGGATGACTACTGTACTTTGTAGGCTATGTCACAAAATCCTTCTTTGATTGTAATCATTGCGTTCTCGACAAAGAAAATCTACAGCCAGTATAAAAAAAAGAGAGAATAATTTAGCCTCAAAAACGTGCAAAGTTTTACATATTTATGAAACGAAAGAATGAAGGTGAGATTAAAGTTTATATAACTCTTAAAACAGTCGTCCTAAATCCTTGAAGGTGATTGAAAATCAGGCAAGAGACAAAGACTTTTATTTACCTGTATCCACGAATCAGTTTGCAGTACAGTGCCGGTAATGCAAATCGTGACATAAATCGACTACCATGATGTTCAACGATGTTGTTTATGGTGTTTAAGGTTTAATTATTTGTTCTGACGTACTAGATAGAAATATGCAATGCGTTCAGGAAGATTTTTTATGAAGACTAATTAAGAAAATGAACTGGATTCACAAGTAAATGATCTCTTCTCAGCTTTATTTCGTGAACGTGAAGGAACGATTTACATACACATTGCATTTGGAGCGAAAATAAATAAATAAATAAATAATTAGAACTATTAATTGTGTCAAGTTTTTTCGTACGTTTTTCACTTATTTTCTACATATCCCAAAAGTTTTAGCCCCCTTATTCTCCCCCAAACACCCCCAAAAATATACAACAACAATAAATATATAGCAAGTGTTCGGACCACGCTGCCTCTCTCAATACCTTGCGCCTCCAGGTTTGCGTATTAATTGTTATGCGTTTTTTTCTTCCTGTTCTTGTGAAAAACGGATAAAATTTTTTAATCCCACTTTTTCAAGTGAATTAAATTAAGTGAGTGTGAGTTGTGATTAATATCAAGTTATTTTTTTTCTGTTTAATCGTGCCGCGCTAGTATATAAATCATCCATATAGCTTCTGCTATGTTTGCGGAGAATTAACGTTAAAAGATTTTACCCGCTTCTTAAAACTGCTTATAAATTTTACTTTGATTGCAAAGTTAAAAAACAGGAGAAGGTTAGGACTCCAACAGTTTGCTGAACTACTGCACCGAATGGCTCAAAGGTACGCGTGATTCAATACCATATGCTGTGCCCATGGTTTTGCGTGTTCCTCGCTGTGATCTCACAGACTGTTATTTTTTTATAACTTCCACCGTTGGATTCTCTAGAAATAGTAAGCATAAATTTCAATATCCTGATATCCCTTCAGCTCTAAGATCAGCTGCTCACATTAAAAATTCACAATCCCAGTGCTCCCAAAACCTACAATCTAGAGCCAGAAACAGATTAGAACGACTTTGAGCCACAGCCTGGACAATTAAATGATAAATCACGGCAAAGATGAATTACTGTTAACTTGGTTGTAACTGTAATCAAGTAAGCTGTAATCATAGAGTTAATAGAAAAGAACAGGAGAAAAAAATGCAAACCTGAAAGAACGAGGTTTGGAGAGTGGCAGCGTGATACAGCGAATCTTTTGAATTATGTATTTTTATTTATTGTTGCTATAAATTTTTTTGGGTATGTGGAGGAGGATGAAGGAATATCTAGGAAATAAGTGAAACAATATGCGAGAAAACGAGAAACGATCGATCAGAAACAATCATTTTTTTTTTTGCCGTATTTACACTCTCCCCTCGCGCTCTGCTCCTCGCGCGTCGCCTCGCACCTCGCCTCGCACCTCGCCTCGCGCATCGCCTCGCGTCTCGCCTTGCGCCTCGCCTCGCACCTCGCCTCGCGCGTCGCCTCGCGTCTCGCCTCACGCCTCGCTTCGCACCTCGCCTCGCGTCTCGCCTCACGCCTCGCCTCGCACTTCGCCTCGCGCATCGACTCGCCTCGCCTCGCGTCTCGCCTCGCCTCGCTTCGCACCTTGCCTCGCGTCTCGCCTCACGCCTCGCCTCGCACCTCGCCTCGCGTCTCGCCTCACGCCTCGCTTCGCGTCTCACCTCGCCTCGCGTCTCGCCTCACGCCTCGCTTCGCACCTCGCCTCACGCCTCGCCTCGCAACTCGCCCGCGCATCGCCTCGCGTCTTGCCTCACGCCTCGCTTCGCACCTCGCCTCGCGTCTCGCCTCACGCCTCGCCTCGCACCTCGCTCCTCGCGCATCACCTCGCGTCTCGCCTCGCGCCTCGCCTCGCACCTCGCCTCGCGCATCGCCTCGCGTCTTGCCACGCGTCTCGCGTCGCTCCTCATTGAAAAGTTCATGGACGAGTGCTGACACGAATTACCATTTACACTCTCGCAAGAATTCATTCATGAATGACTATTGCTCGTTCCAGCTTTCGTGATGGGCGGTAGGGATTTTGTCCGAAAAGAGAATTACATCAGTTTCCTGAATCATTATCTATAAACGATATTTTAATTCCAGAGGATATTGACAGATTCAACAGCCACCTCAACAAACTTTAGACACGGAAAAAAGATTTGAAGATACTTTGAAATTCGAGGTGTATGACTGGATTAAAAATCCTTGTACCGCAAATATTGAAGAAGCTGATACAACTTGACAAGAAGAACTGTTAGAAATCAGATATGATGAAGAAACATAAATTCGATAGTGACGGATATAAAAACCTCCTGTCATATTTAAATGTATGTCAACTGATATTCAGTTTAATGAAATCTTTTGATATTTAATATCTCATGTAATTAGGTTTTAGTACTGTTATTCAAATTATCATCAAAGAAAGAAACCACCTGAATGTTTCCGAAAAAGACATTCGTTTGTTCCTTACAAAAATTGAGCTAGATATCCAGTTATTATTTTAGCAGTATCACCCTCAGGAATCTCATTAATAAATTAAATAATAATGTGTAATTTCACCAAACTTCATGTTTTTTCATCACGGTAAAGTATAAATACGTCGTTTAAAGAAGATTTATTCTGCCAAACGTAATGAAAGTCAGAGATATAGTATTTGGAAAGTAATTATTATCATTGGCTTTTTTATCAGTTTTATAAAGTTTTTTCCCCGCTTTATAAATCACCATTGTTGTGGAACCGGTGGGTGGTTAGAAAATGTTACTACTAATATTCGTACAAAAGTAGGCGTAGCCAAAAAAGGTTGACTACCTCTCCTGTAAGCATTGTGCTCGCACCTTTTGACTCGCGCCAAAACACCGCAACTGAGGCGAGCGACATTCGCGAGCAACCTCTCTCGTGTTCGTGCTGTTTCGGAGAGTGTAAACGAGGCATTGTAATTTAATGTTTTAGCATTTTTCGCCTCTCTAGCTCCACAGAAGAAACGTAACAGCTAAAATAATCCTTTTCATCCCTCCAAATGATCGAAAATTAATAAAAATAGGTGCGGGGGCGCCCCCCAAAAACTGTGGATGATTGGGGGGAGGGGGGGAGGGGGGGAGGAAACGGGCGACATAGTCGGATTCATTTTAGATAAGAATCAGCAGAAATAGTGTCAGGGCTGAAACTTTTTTTTTTCATATCGGTGTATCCCCTCATTTGGACTATGAATTCGTCTTCTTCTGAGTCAGACAAATTAATTGGGTGGTGTTTAAGATTGCTCCTAATTTTGATACCTATTAACGGGTTACAGAAGTTGCTTTTATGAGCAGTTTCGTTAAGATCAGGTAATTAGTTCCTGTGTGATACATGGACAGACAGACAAAAATTCCTAAATTGACGCTTTAGGCCTCAATATCTCTTGAAAGTATCGTCTTGGTAATAGCTTTCCTTACCTTTTTTTGGATTATGACTCGTCGACGTCGTGGTAATTAGAGGTGCAGCTTATCCACCACGATCGGTAGTTTTCCCTACTATCTTGTTTTTAACTGTAGATCTTATTAAGCAGTCCGCATGTGATATATTTTCTCAAATAAAAAGCTCTTATTTCACTCATAGTGTTAAGAAATTCTTTTGAAACTCATGGAACGGTTTTCTCTCTTTGCCATATTACACATGTAATGTGCAATTTTGCTGTCACCAGAATAAAAGATAAACAGGGATAGAAATTACAACAGAGGTAGTAATCATCCATCGCAGTGGTCGTCAAACTTTTCTGCTCAAGGGCCAAAACTAACAGTATGATGTGGCACCTCGGGCCACAGATTTACATGTATCTTTATTAATTGGCAACGCATGTAAATGGTGTGTTTTGAACCTCCAGTAGACTAGCTATAGTAAAGGAGCGAGAGATTTACCACTGACTTTCTAGCACTAATCGTTAAAGTCGAGACCATTCGGAACACTTTGTGTAGAATGTTCTGTTTCAGATTGCTGCCACCCTCAGCGACCCCTAAATAGTAACACTGTAATTGCCCAACGAAATATTGCTGCGTTGTCTTGGTGAGCAGATGGTTAATAACGACAACTGTACTTACATTTAAATGTATTATGTAACATGAGACACAATCACAACTGTTTACTACATGTTTTGAAAGTCATATTTCTTCAACTCAGTGGACTAAACTACAACAGCCTTAATTTCTTTCATAGTAGCTGGCATTGACTAGATATGTATTTATTTCAATCTAATGTTATTTTGTCTCTTCCTCCCCTCACTCTCTGTCGCCCATGTCGTCCTTCCCCTCACTCACCATCTCTTCATCCCTTTCTCTGTCCATTTCGCACTTCCCCCTGTATGTGTCCATCTCCTCCTTCCCCTTCTCCATCCACATTACCCCCCCTCCCCCCCCAATCCCAATAAGACGTTGCCTTTGCTTAACCCACAATACTTCTTCACAGGTGTGGAGGATACACACCAAAACACACACACACACACACATTTTTTTAAGAGCTAATGAGTAATGATTCCTTTTTCCAAATATTTACCACATATGAAGCTGACCGCCTCTATAAGCGCATTCATGAATCCAAGGCACTTTCATTTAAGATTTATACAACAGCAGATATTTTGTACGAGGCACACACGCCCATGAGTTGTCAGCACTGAGAAACAAACAACAAAACATTTCCATGATTACGTCCCCTCACACAGCAACGACAAATCTATCTGCCCCTGTACCGAGTGGCACCTGTAAAGGCGACTGAACAACTTTACGCGCTCCTACTTATAATTCTTCCATTATATTTTTCATTTGACGAAGGAGACAGGTAAAGCCGACAGCTGCAAACCATTTATTCTTTATCGGATTAGGATATACATCTTTTATCATTCTTCAGAAACTGTGAACGTTAGCACTTGTTAAAATGAAATAGTACTTTCGAAAACAGACCATTTGCAACTGTTGGATGCATGTGACTCCTTCGCCAAATAAGACTGCTGTGCAGTTGCTGACAACAATAAGCCATGTTTATGACACTGAAATCCTGCAACACAGGGAATAATATTTTTAAATCCCCATCCGCCAGTTTGACAACTATTAGATTTTGAGGGACTATCTGTGGGAGGCGATAGTTGTCATGTTGACAACAATTACATTTTTAGTCAATCTTCACAAGAGTCAAGTGTTGAGACCGACTGGAATATTCATTGTAGCACGAGTCATTGATGACATGCGCCATTCAGATTTTCACAAAATGGCTGTCACCATTTTACAAGCGTTTAAATAGCATAAAATGCTGCTGATCAATTTTCAATAAACTGAAAAAAAGCATACAGTGCACCTGACTAATATATTCCAGTCTAATTATCCCTGTGAAAATTCACATGACTTGCGTAATGTTACAATATTCATGTAGCTAAGCAGGAGCATAAGAAGGGTGAAGGCAAGGAAGAGAATCATTAGTAATTTTGTCACTACCAAAAACAAGTCTGGGATCAGTGTGTTTTGTTCCTTAAATTGATTTTAAAGTACTTTCATGCAAGATGAACTAGACGTATTTTAAAAATATTATATTACATTATTCAAATGGCCACAAAAACTTTATTATAATTTTGTTAATCTCAAACTTTCAAAAGAATATATAAATAAATAACTAATTTAAAAAATAAGAAAACAACAGATACACTGCACATGCAAAGGGCTATATAAGAAAGCTACAGGTCTGTTCTTGAATGTGGTTTTTTATTCATTAAAATTGCAAAACAAAGTACAAATATAAAATTTTTCATTAATGTGATTTGTGATGTTGAACGTTTTTGGCTATCTCATCTATATCTGCGTCGTTTGGGCTGCATGCAACATTGCGTCTTCTAAATGAGACTGGACAACCGATTACGATATTTATTTTTCAAGTACTTCATTTTTGAAAATGAAGCTTCACAAAGGTAAGTTGAAGGAAATAGTGTTAAAATGAACTGTGCACAGTCTCGTAAATTTTTATAATTGTTAGGCACATATTTCCAAAATTGAGTGTACTGTTGGGTTTCACGATGTTCTATAAACAGAGCTTTAAGCTGTGTGTCATGTTGAAGTTCGATTATTTCATTTAGCAAGTTAGTTTTAGGAAATCCAAATTGGCAGATTAATTTGAGATCATCACGTTCAACATGCCAAGGGTTCTCTACGAGAATGAAACGGCTTCGAATATTTCTAACATCTGCAAATCTGTTTTGTATACCTTCCAAATAGGCTTCCAAATGTTCTTTCATGTCTTTGTAAATAGTTTCGGCGATATCTAAGTCTGATCTGAGCATAGCAACAGTTGGAAAATTAGACAGATCTTTTTCTCCGAGTTCATTTATATATAATTGCAGTTTGACTTCAAATGCTAATATTTTGTTAGTCATTTGCCCAATTATCTTGTTTGGTCCTTGTAATTCCAAGTTAAGTGTGTTGAATTTTTGTGTAATATCGGTCAAGAAAGCTGTAAGTATCCACCATTCATCATCATCAAGTTCAGGATAATTTTTGCCACTTTGCTGTAAGAATAAAATAATTTCTGATTTCAAATTGACAAATCGTTCCAGCACTTTTCCTTTGCTTAGCCATCTGACAGCAGTATGTAGGATAACATCATTGTAACAAGTCTGCAATTCCTCCAGTAGTTCTTTAAATTTCCGGTGATTAAGTTCACGGGCACGAATGAAATTTATAACGCTTACAACCGTTTTCATAACATTCTTCAATTTGGTATTTGAAATTTGACATGCCAGACTTTCTTGATGCAGTAAGCAGTGAATGGAGAGTAAATGTGGCAAATTCCATTCCTTCTTAATCAGTGCTACCAAACCATTGTTGACGCCCATCATTGATGGACAGCCATCTGTACATACTGATATTAATTTGCTCATAGGTAAGTCATTTTTTTCTACAAACTCTTTAATTGCATCCATAAAATCAGAACCTTTTGTGTGACCTTTCATGGTTATAATTGCTAAAAAATCTTCCTCTATTTACCCCATCATATGTGCAGTAACGCACAAATAATGAAACTGAGCCATTGAAGCTAAATCTGTACTGAAATCACATGCAAGACTGAAGTATTGCATAGTTTTACTTTATTAGTTACTTCCTCAAACATATATTTTTAAATATCTTCTATACGGCGTCGACAGGTAGATTCTGAAAGTGTGAGCTTATTTATTTCAGCTAATATTTGCTTACTGTTAGAGAAATTTTTGAAACAAAGTGTCAGAAACAGTCATCATACATTTCTTCACTAATTCAGCATCAGTGAAAGGTTTCATATTTTTGCTAGAATATTACATACTTGGTATGATGCTTTTGTGACAGCCTCACTTTGCCCAACTGCTGCTAACATAACGTTTTGTTGACGACGAATGGTAGATTTTAGATGAGCAATTTTTTCCTTTCTTTCATTTGAATTCAAAGGAAAAGCTACTGTAAATGAACTGTGCTTACTTGTGTAGTGGCGAAATAAATTGTATCTCTTCAGTCCCACGATGGTATCCCGGTATATTAAGCAAGTAGCAGTACCTTCGTTGTGCCCAATTATAAAACAAAACTCTTCTTCCCATATATCTTGGAAACTTCTTTTCTCTTCACTTATTTTCCTCTTAGTCACTGTTTTTGAGGGTTCACCAGACATTATTTATTCCACTACTAATGATAGCACAAAATATGAGCACAAATACACTCAAGACGCGACGAACGCTCAGGAGCACCGAAACTTACTGCACGATTGACACGACAAAGCTAACACTGAGGCGGCTGAGGGACAAACCCGCCGACAAACGAGCGGCCATAGGGGCGCGGCGCGTTTGATGCACGGCTTTCATTGTTGGCTAGCAGTGCACTCACGCCTCTGAGCGCTGCGGAACGCCGCAAGTGGCCCTGACTTTAATCACAATTCTACGCAGTTTCCGCAAACAAAACACGGCTACGCCAGACAAGTAGATAACTAATGCTGCCCGTGCGAAGCCGAGGAGGGCCGCGGGCCGCACGAAAACTTCATTCGGGCCGCATGCGGCCCGCGGGCCGCAGTTTGACGACCAATGATCCATCGTATTAAGCATCTCCATCTTCGGTGCGGAAAATAACACGTTATAATTAATAATGTCAGCTACAGTGAAACCAAGTTGTCATCACGTTGAATTTTGTTTACGGATGTTTAATTTATATGGCATCATAGTAGTGGTAGACATAGAGGAAGGATTCCTTCCTCCGTGGTGGTAGATGATTACGTACGATTATTTCAGAGAATATGGTAATAGTTCTCACTGCAATAAGTCACCAAAGAGACCAGGAATAGAAGAGAAGACAACATTTGAAACGTACGAAACATACACAGAATCTGTTTCACTCCTATTTATTTATGGCATGTGATTCTGGCATATTATGAATTCAGTTTGATCATACGTATCAATATAAACGATAAACTACATTGTGCTTGCTACAGTCCTTATGAAAGCGTCACAGAACTGATTAGTAGATTAGGTTGGGAGTCTCTGGTAGATAGACGACGCACGTTTCGCTTAAACTTATTGGAAAACATGCGTACTCCCACTTTCACTTTTGAGTGTAGTGAAATACTTCTTCCACCAACCTATTTGAGTCGGAAGGACAGGAAAGATAAAATTAGAGAAATAAGGTGCCGGACTGATTCTTATATGAATTCTTTTTTCCCTCGTACCATTAGGGATTGGAATGCACAGCAAAGAGATTAGGTTTGGTGCTGAGCACCCTCTTCCACCCACAATTTTGTGAATTGCAGAGTATATATGTAGATGTAGATGTGCTAGTATGACCGTAGTAGAGGTGTCCACTTAGAAAGTACATTGATGTTTTAATCGATGTAATAAATCGGAACCCTGCATCGATGTTTTACGATGAATCGCTTATAAATATCGATGTTTTTTCAACATCGAATACTTTTATGTTGTTGTTTTTTTTCTCAACAAATACAAACCAACAGTATTCGTTGACAAATATCGTTTTATTTATCTCTTACCTGTTCCTTTAAAATAGCCAAGATAAAATGTGACAATAGTTTCATATTCACCATTTCCAGTTGAGCGCAGATAGTTTTTCGTTTGGTCCGTGTAAACACTATACCAGCATTGTAGTGCTGTAGCTGTAATGATGTGTTTAATTTTATGCATTTTTGTTTATGGCTTTACACTTCGTCGACGTCGAGGTCATTAGACGCAGGAAATGACTGGGGGCAAGGAGCGGGAAGGAATTTGGCATAGGCCTTTTGATGGAAGCTTCCCGGTATTCGCCTAGAGTGATTGGGGAAACCAAGGAAAACTCAAACCCTCAAACTTGGATGCCCGGACGGGTATTCGAACCCGCGTCCTCCCGAATACGAGGCCAGAGTGTTACTGTTCACCAAACAAAAGAAATTAATTTTATAATACTGTATCTTGGTTAATGTTCAGTCTGCCAGTAAAGGCCCCTGCCAGGCAGACCTCACACACAACGCGCCTGCACGCCGGGACACATATACGACTCCAAACAGGCGCAGAGGCATCAAAACAACCAGGAAAATAAATAGAATCATCTAGAGGCTAAGTGGGACCTTTTCTTACAGAGATCGCCGTACTACCACACAACTGTATTCCTGCGCCAGGCCGCCTATATAAGCGTAGCCGGCAGCTCCACCGACAGTTCAGTTCCGGAGTTCCAGTTCCAGTTCAGTTCTCGAGGATGGACGAAGAGGAAAGCGCTCGCCGCGCTGCCGCGCCAGGCGGGTCGAGTGCCTGAGTGCACTCGGCCTTGCCGGCGGCAGCTGCGGCCCCATCGACGACCCGGCTAACGGAAACGGACTTAGACACGGCGACAAACTGTACGGCAGCCACCACTTCGACGACCTGGCAACGCGCACCGGACTTGGCCATGGACATGGACGGATCTATACTGGAGACGACCACGCAACTCCCATTCAAGAAGAGAACGGCCACCGACGGATCTGTAAGGATTAAACTGATGACGACCAGGCCTGCCTACGGACCAACAGATGCTCGTCATTCCAAGAGACGTTCTTCTCCGCCCCTAACGGGGAAAGCAAAGTTACCGAGGAACGAACTGTGCACTAGTGGTACAAAACTCAGCGTGCCTGTTCAGCAACTGTCAAATGCTACAGCTGGCAAGGTGAAGAAGGCAAAGAAAAAGAAGAAGGAGATGACTGCCCACTCGGCTGCAAATTATCCTTTTCAACCACCGACTACACCAACGTCGTCAGACTTCAAAAAAGTAACTCTCACAAAACAATCGAATACTGCAGCCAGCGTGGAAGAAAGACGCAAGAAGAAGCAAGTCAACCAGTCAAATGAAGAGGGCTTCATCACCCCACGA
>JARYHS010008075.1:151028862-151097822 GCA_031002005.1 Vandiemenella viatica
ATCAAGATGGCCGATTTCAAGATGGCGCCCATGTTCGGTACATACCGTAAAAGATAGACCACTTCACCAATACCTTACTGGAATGTTCAGGTTTCCCAATTCCTGCAGAGTTTTTGAAATAAAAGGGTGTAGTGTGACTTTTGACTCACCCTGTAGTCATAATAAGCCTTTAGTTTTTTATCTATGAACCTATAACATATTCTCTCCATTAACCTTCATCAATAGTGTGGCGTTCAGCAGAGATTTTATTAAGATTTAAATTGTTCCTTCTCTCCAGAGAGATAGGTTCACGTGGGGATTAATAGTGAAGATTTTAAGTCTCCGCGTGCCGAAGGCCGCCGGGTCGAATCCGGCCGCGGGCATGGATGTTTAAGTGTTGTGTGTCTGTGTGAATGTCCTGTCCGTCCTGTGGCGTCCATACATTGGAAAAATCCAATATATATGTCGACTTATACACTGAAAGCTTCAAAAATTACATTGAGCTGGCTGTATGGTCTTCGTTGCCAAATGCCATAAAAAAAAAAAAAGAAGATTTTAAGACTGTGACATTTATTATAAAAGATTTAAATTTGTTCGTTATCGCTCAAAGTAGCTGCATTGTTTTATTTAGAAGAGTGAAGGTAGTCTGATGCGTAACTTTGTGTGAAATATCGTTACAAGAAGCGAAATTGCAAAAAATAAAAAAAATAAAAAATTGTGTTACAGCATTCTACATCGAGAATATATGCCGGCGAATGACTAAATGCACTTTTCTCTACTTTATTTTTACTGTACCGTTAAATACCCGGCAATCTAATTCGAAACGCGAAATTTTAACATCGCATGCATCTATGAAGAAATGTAATTGTTGGGAAGTCTAATAAAGTCATAAGGCAATGAAAGACACTTGGAGACTCAAACGTAATGTGTTCGGAATTAGTGACAAATATCGCTTGGTGTAGAATACATCTGTTGAAACAACCAGTCAGATATGTTTCCACATTAACCCATTACCAAAGAGAAAGAAAAAATAAGTGACCCGAAGAACGTGAACATCCATACTTCAAATTTCATTCGTTTTCAACAATCGCTGCAAACGAATGTTGGTATGTTCCCTCCACAAAGGATATAGGCGAATTCCTTCCCATTTTTTGTATGGTTTTAAGCTTCGCCGTCATGATTATAGGCGGCAAAAGACAGGGGCAAGGAACGGGAAAGAATTCTGCCTTGAAAATTTTGAAGAAACCATTCTGGCATTCGCCTGGAGTGATTTGGGGAAACCATGAAAAACCTTAATCTGGAAGGCCCGGCGAGAATTCAAACCCGCGTCCTCCCGCATATGAGGCCAGTACGCTACCGCTCACTCGCCAAGCTCGATAATTTCCTTTCCATTGCTTATAAACACTCAAATATAAGCCTTAAGGATCTTCTTCCAACCTCAATTCCAGATTCATCACAAGATTGTAAAATGTAGATTGTGTCATTCTAACATATTTGTAAAACTTCGTTTCATCACCTATTAGATACTGTGACCCCCTCACTACTGTTAGGCCCTCTTTACACTAAGCAACTAAAAAAAAAAAAAACAGAACTGGTTGGTGACGCGGATCCACACACGAGGTAACTCAAAAAGGACTGAATTCACTAGTTCCTTCTGCGAAATTATGGAAGCAGAAACATTGTTTCTATCTGTGCCCCTCTCTGCTGCAATCGACATGGAGCCAGTGAAGATTCCGGCGACGAAACTGTCATTCTGCTTTATTATTTAATTTAATTTAATTGCAATGGAGTACACGCTTCGGTGGCAATTTCCCTACACACCCAACTTCCCGCTATCCTTCGCTCACCTACATTTGCCCTCTACAAATTTTAACTTTAAATTCTTTTAACGTTTTCGGTAGGTTATTCATAATTCCCCTTGGTAACTCATTCCAATCCCTGACACCCTTACCTAAAAAGAAAATCTTCCCACACCCTTGCGCCTGAAATCGAGTGCCAGCTTGTGGTCATGGTCATCTTTTCCCTTGCATGAACTGCTCTTCATACCTACTGCAATATCTTTCCATGCCTCATCGCCAGTATACGCCCTGTACACTCCCATTACCCTCCTCATCCTCCTCCTGTCTTGCAATGAATCCCATTCCAGCTCCTTTATCATATCTGTCACTGATTGCATTCTGCGATAATTTCCAGAAACAAATCTAGCAGCCCTTCTTTGCACTTTCTCCAACTCCTGTATTTGATACTCAAATGTGGGTCCCATACTACACTACCATATTCGAGCAATGGTCTGACCAAAGATTTGTAACCCAATTCCTTTACCTCTCTCGTGCATCCCCTCATCACTCTCTCCAACAAGTGCAGGATTTTGAAACCTTTTCCTACCACCTGTCCAATGTGTCCTGCCCAGTTAAGCTTGTTATCAAATGTAATGCCAAGATATTTACATTTCAAGTCTTCAGCAAGCAATTCTTCCCCCACCTTATATTCATAATTAACCTTTGTTTTTTATTTGTGTATCTAATTATCATCGGTACATAATAGAAAAAAAGGCGGAGACGATCCTGGGTGCTTCTGAATCTGCAAAACATTTTCCACCACCGATTATTTCTTGCTGCTAAAGAATTCCAACATCCAGATGCTAAATTTTAGCACTATACCGTATGTCTAAAAGAAAGTTATTTATAACTAATGTAAATAATTTGCCCTGCCGTAAAAAAAATAAATAAAAGAAAGGTAATAAGGGAATGCGTGGATGCTGAAGAAAAGATATTGATAACTCTCAGGTGAGAAATTTTAGCTTTTATTTAAAGACAATATACGTCACTATTTACAGAATGCTTCCTCTTTAGATGTGACGATGATGGTTCACGCTGTGTTCCTCTCTGATGAGAAATTTCAGCAGTTTGAGTGGAGAGTAGTGGTAGTGGTGGTGTTGGCTCTTGCAGCTCTCGGGGCGATGAAGGAATTTGTGGCATTATACAGTCAGAATCGTTATCTTCACACTGTTCAATAATTGCCTTCATAAATCAATATTCATGAGGTATAACATCAATATTAAATAAAACTTATGGAAAAATAAGAAAAATGTATTGCATTTGGCAAACAGAAAATATATTTGAAAAACAATTTTAAATAAAATAGAAAATGCTTTTCATATCACGGTATTTTAAATGCATTATGCAAATACGTATTTTGTATTTTCATTTTAAATACATGTGTTTCAAATAATGCACATCTCTATGTATTTGAGTACCGCGGGAGCAGGAAATTGTATAAAACGGTATGTTTCTCAGCTTCCCCAAGAAAAAATTTCCAGTTGTTATTCGTTCATACCGTAAAATAACTTGGCAACTGAAATCACCTAGCGACTGACATGCAGAGTTGCCTGGAATTGATTACTGGTAACTGGTTAGTAACTAGTTGCGCCGTTTGTTGCGCTCCATTCAATAACATTGGAAGTGACTGGTTGCTAACTCGAGTTACTAATCAGTTTATTTTCAGTTGCTTCGTGTGAAGGAATTTTTTGATCACTGATTCCGTGAAAAAATAAAATAAAATAAAATGTAAAACGTCACACGACGAGCAGCGGATAAGTGTGAAGACGAAGGGGTGAGCCATACCTCCGCTGACTGAACAACAAGCTGTGGCAGAGGGGAAGGGATTTTGAAAGTCTAAGCCGCGACCGGGATTCAAACCGGGAACCTGCCGAAATTCACGCAGACACTTTAATCACTGAACCGAGCCACCAGACCACACAAACAAACTGAGTGAAACTCGTATAATTATAATAACTATTTAAATGCTGACACTAGTCCACAACAAGTTCTTTGGAGAAAGCGTGCGAAGAATACGGATCATGTGTATAACGTTATTGAGAAGTGTTCTCCTTAAACAAAACTTTTTCCGCCTCTACTCAGCTGTTGTCTACTTAAAGAGACGAAAAATGAAGCTGTTCCTTTCCTGCAGACGGGCGGAAGCTGTACCAATTATTACTCAGCTTTGAAAGGTTTCCGTTCTTCCAGAGGCACCAAAGAGTGACGTACATCCAACGAGGTCTTTGAACAGAGCCTTAATTTCCGGGAGCAGGAAATGGCCGCTCTTGAGGGGAAGGAGAACAGGGGAAGTGAGGCTGTATCGGATGTTTGTTCTTGGCCGAGAAATAGTTTGCAAGCTGCGTTCAAGATGCCGCGAAACACGCAAAGGCCAAGAGGGACCAGCCCCGTGCATAGTTCACTGGCTTCCAGAAATTTCACAGCGAATTCGGTGCGGAAAGTTGGAGAGGAATCTGCCAGAGCCGAGGATCGGAAGGTCCGCTGGAAATCAATGGTGATCAGATCTAAAGCAGGCCATTGACAGCAAGAGGCAGTGGATTACCTTTGTATTGTAATGTTTCCATCATCAAACTCATGGTCGCTGAATGAAGGGTAATTCGGAGATGAACATGCCTTCATCAAATTTGAATGCTCACCAAAACAGCGATCTAAGATGAGGACCGATGCTAGCAGTAAACCGAACTTTCATGAATCTTTCGGTAATTCTTGAAACGCCACAAAAACTTCTTTACTGTACATAATGAAATCACAGCGCAGTTCGCGCTACGATGTAATAAGTAAAGATTTTTTAATGGCATCTGGAACTATGCTAAAGAAAATTCAAACCTTTAATTTACTGATAAACAGGCTATGTTAATAATTTTTAAATTTATTTTTTATTATTTGATGAGTAGGGTTACTATTTGATTTAGAATCATTTATATAATCTAAGAATTTCAAAATCTGACAATATATTCAGTGGTTAACATTTATTTTCCATGGACATGGTGTATTTAACTTTATTGAATATAAAAAATCAAAATAGTAATTTGCAGACAAACACCACCGCCAACATTATTCGGTCGATTAATTAAAACACACAAAATTATCTTGTAAATTAATGGCAAAAATATTAACCACATTACTGAAGCTAAAAATTAAACTATAACACTTTACGTAACAATGAACAAGAAATTAAAAACACTCAGTTATATGAAACAAGATATAAGATACCTTTGCGTTTAATTGTTTTGAGTCCGCAAGCACTAGTTAATTCAAAATTACCCAGGAAACAGATAATGAAAATGAATACGACTTAGCTCAGGGTCCAGGTTTTGATAAAACATGTCTCTTATCACGCAAATTGCTTTGCACGAGATGTTATAGGGCAAACTTAAATGAAGTATAGGTGCAAACACGTTGAAAAATGGGCAGATGGAAATTGTCTTCACCGTTCATTATCTGCAGTACATCCAAGCAGCACCAGCCACTTGAAGAAATGAGAGCTCTGATACTCAGACTGGGTAATATCAGATGTCTAGCTCAAAAAATACTATCAAGGGACATCTTTGACCACAAACGCTCAGAAGCGCACGAAAACATGTTTAGAATAACAAGCGATCATAAATAAAACAGTGGTGTGTGTCATTTCCATGCAGAACTCCGCACTTGTTGCTAACGCCAATAAAGAGCCATGAAAAGAACCTATTGTTGTGTGATTCCTGATTAGGTCATACAGATCGTACCCTTCTAGATGCAACTTTTCCAAACAAAGATGTTATGCTGAAGATATTGCCACCGAAAACAACAAAATATTGTCATCCCCATATGTTTACTCTTTCGGCCCTATAAGCTCTATATCAGAAGGATTACTGATTTTGTAAGACTACAATGTCCCAAACCACAAGTGAAGATACATGATCGTTATTTCATCATGAAATTTCATTCTCTGATTTACAATCAAATTGCTGCATCTACGTAATAACGCTATGTTGTAATATGCCTGGCGAAAGTCATGTTATGACATTGACATATCAACATCATCATTTGAAAATGTAATTAGTGTTGCTTTTGATACTGGACTGCATGAATTCGTAAGTGATTTGGAACGTGATAACGTGGCTTTAGTGAGATGTGCACATTTTTCTCTTCCACTTTGTTTTAACAACTTCATCGAAATCCCGCATCTGCACTTTGAGGACTAATATATGCATTATCAGATGTGTGGTACTGTTGTATATGCGTGTTTTTCACTGTATTAAGTACTTTAAGCATAGAGTTTTTGGCACTGTTGATTGAAAATTTAATGATACACTGATGTCATTGAATTAAGTATAGTTTCCTTCATATAATATTGATATCTTATTGCTTTGTTTCTCTCTATTAAAATTTTACTTGAGGTAGAATGCAACGTTTTGCATGGAAATGACACACACCACTGTGTTCTTTAAGATCGCTAGTTATTGTAAGCATGTTTTCGTGCGTTTCCGAGCGTTCGAGATCAAAAGTGTCCCTTCTAAATCTACAGAATGGCTAGTACATATTGCTTAGACTGAAGGCATGACACCACCCCAGTCTCACCTCAAAACGGCGTGGCGTTCTCCTTCTCCCACCTTCTCCAGTCGTTCCCACACGTGAACATAAGGTTTATTATAAATAGTAACACATTCTTGTATAGGAGGAAATACGCAGCAACTCTTTCATACGCCACAAGCTGTAAAAGTCCCTTGCTTTTATTGGCCAAGACCTTGGATGACGTCAATCATCGACACTGACTTCCTTAGAACCTCCCCTCTCTCTACAACACTCGTTTATTTTTCTCCAATATTGACAGTGATATAATTACATACAAGTATAGGCGCAAACTCGTTGGTAAATGAGCAGATGGAAATTGTCTATATCGTTCATTGTCCGCAGTAGAACGAAGCGGCACCAGTCACTTGAAGAACGCAAGGCGTACCCTACAATGCCGTACCTTTTTAACCATTAAATTTGCAACTATATAATAATAATCACAGTGTGGCTGTATTAAGTAGTTGTGTATGTGTGAGCTCAGTTAATTGTTTCTTTTTTTTCATGGGGCAGTAGCTCAAAATATTGTGTTTGTGGAATAATGGGTGTATTTTTGCTTTATTTTACTGATTAATATAAACTATTTAGTAGATATTGATTTCCTTTGAAGACTATGTTTGACTTATTAATACCAATCCAATTTCCTGAAGTTCTATTATTGGTGGTTTAAAAATTACACCGATAACAGTGATTAATCGTTTCAGAAATAAAATCTTTTATTTCCCATTTTGAAAAACTTTGAGATTTTGCAAACTGCTCGTTTTTACCTCGAATGTAGAAACTGTATACAAAGCATGTAAGATTTAGAGATAGAATGTTCAACCTTATTTTACGGGAAAAGTAATTAATTACTGGAGATCCAATAAAAATCCACTTAAAAAAAAATCTTTATTTTGATTTGTGAAATCTCCATGTCCCGTGTTTAGCTTCTAGTTTCTGACATTTGTTCGAATTAGTGAAGCTACATGTAACTGGCATCAGTTCAGCAGAATGAAGATGCACCCTCTACATAACTGGTTTCTGGGGGTGTTCCGTTTATTTGAAGTGAATACTCGTTTACTTCTAATACCAACAGGACTCAAATATTACCACAATTGCCCACTGCTAATCTTAAACCCCCACAATGTTGGCAGCAGTGCTTCAGTTACCTTGCATTTCATCTATGCCGCCGAGCCCTAAATGTTTACGTGGTGTCTAAGCCACTGCAATAATTCGTAAGATTTGTCAGACACAGTCATGAAAATGTCAAAACCATAAAAATCCAGGATTTAAACAGAAAAATTTTGGGTCACCAGAGACACACACTGGCTCTTCATTTTTGGATGTTAATGTTGTAAACAATAGCAGTAAAATAAATATGAGTAATTTTACTAGAAAACAATCGTTATGTTTATTGGTTATAACTATTGATTCAGGTCCCAATTACTTTACTGGAAGAAAAGGATATTAACTACGAACTAATGAAATTCACCCCTAATTTGTGTAAAAGCGAACATTGATACACACGAACTCATGTAGATAACTGATGGAATGTTTGTCTACTAGGTCGAAGAATTTATTTCTAAGGTGTCCACAAAATAACTGGCAGTAGTTTGTATAAATGTAGTTGATGCTATGACCGTACTTCTTCTGGTGTATGTATTAATTTGTCGCGCATTTGTTTAACTGTAATTTGACAACTTTCTACATCCCACAGAGCCAGTCTCTTATATTGGGATCAATGGAAAATGAATATATTATATTTACTTGTATTATAGGTAGTTTTATTAAGGAAGGAGTTAACGGTAAATATACGATTTTGACAATCCACAACAGGAAGCTCTTGTCTTAACTAGTACACATATGAGAAGTATATGTGGACAAAGAAACAGATTTGCGAATCGACAAAATGGGTTTATGCAAGGATATTCATGCGAATCCCAGTTGCGGGACCATATTCAATATATTTCATATGAAATAGATAAGGGAGACCATGTTGATAGTGTAGCACTAGAGCTTACCAAAGCATTTGATAATAAGCACAACTGAGCTGGACACATAGGGAAGTTTGTAGGTAAAAGTTTCAAAATCTTTAATTTGTTGGAGTGGGTATGTATCAAAAAAGTGAGAAAATTAGGTTACAAAACTTTTGTCATTCTACTGCTTGAATATGGTGGTGTAGTTTGGGACCTCGTTTTGAGTGTCAGGTACAGGTGTTGGAGGGGTACAAAGAAGATCAGCTAGATTTGTCTGTGGAAAAGGACTGTAGAACACAGTTCATGTGAGTAAGGAGTTCGATTGATATTCATTGAAAGACAGAAGGAGGATCCAGACAGTGCTGGAACTGTTGGAGATGAGGGTTGGAAATATCATGGTGAAAGAATTAAGAGAAATGCGTGGAAGGGAAAAGACGACCATGAGCACAAGCTGGCAATCGATTTCATGCTTAAGGGAGTGAGATTTTTTTAATTTCTTTATTGTAGATAAAGTGTCAGATATTAGATAAATAACCAAGGGAAGTTATGAATAATTTACTAAACCCCTGAAAGAATTTAAAATTAAAATTCGTTAGTGGGTTAAAGTATATGGGAGAAATGGGGAAGGAGAATTTACATTCAAAGGATTTTCGATGATAAAAAAAAATGTGTCATTATATAAGTGACTAATGAAATGGCCAGCGGAGTGTGTGCTCATCGCAATTAAATTAAATGAATATTGTGCTCTCACTGTGAAAATTTAATGTTGGAAGTTAATTAATGTCTAGATATTTTGCTAAAATCCTAATTTAAGAAAATTTTTGTATTTTTACTTCAGCTTACTTATGTGACAAATGTTTTTTGTCATTCTAAAACCTTTTGGTTCAGCTAAAATAACATATCTCCGAGGTTATTTCTGTATAAATGTCAACAACTTAAAATCAAGAAACATATAACGTTGTTTAGAAGTAATTATTTTTTATTGATCACTAATGTTGTAAGGTCATTTATGCCTAAATTTACCTTGTAATTAAATCTATTGTAATTCATATTCGTTATTGCAGTTTTACTTTGACTTTATACAGCAGAGAGTAAATAGCTTATTAAGGGTGGTATCCCAACTATAATGTAAATGAAGTTCTGAACAGTGTGAATTAATTTCGTAACTTTATAATTATATTTTAGTGGATCTATGCATTTCAATGACCTTGCGGCGTAACCAAGTTCTGAGGAAGACCGCGTCGCTTAGTATTAATAACGCTTCCAATCCAGTAATACCACAACAACTGAAGACACAGTTTATTAGTCTGTGTGGCACCTGCTACGAGTTTTTAAGTATTCTCTCTTACTACGAGTTCGAACCGTTATTACGTTGAAACAGGGACCAAGACTTCAACTATAAACAGCGGCTCTCGGATTTTGACCTTTTTAATATCATAGTTCATCATAAAACTTGAAATATGAAGAACATATACAAAGTTAATGCATTTTCATTTTGCGAAAAATCTTTCCATTCTTGTAACTAGGCTTTGGTCTTCAAGACTGCTCGAAAGAAATTTTTAAACATTCTATTAACTAAGCAAAATAATATAATTATATCGTTCATTAATTTGATTCCAATGCCAGTGGAGTATTTTCCTTGGTGGCAATTTTCCAATTCCCGTATTTTCACATTTCACGATTATTATTTTTCTCTTAAATTATTTGAGTGCAATTCCTTTATATACCTACATTTGCCTTCTACGAATGTTTATCTTATTTACCTATACTGTTTCGGGTAAAACGTTAAATATTACCCTTGGTAATTCATTGCAGTATCTAATTCACTTGTCTGAAAAAAAAAATATTAATGGTTATTTCCTCCCTTCTCGTAATTCTTACGGCAGCATCCATACAGGCCTTACTGCCAATTATAGTCTCATACACCACAAGTAGTGAAGGTATGTTCCTTCTAATTCACAAAACAAATCAATAACCGCACCCCACCACCGCAATTAGCTCACGCTCCCCACCCTCTACAACCAAATTCAGCTGCGTATGAGTCATGTATGTACAAGTGTGAATCACCCACCCCGCACCCTGTGCAACCTCGTGAATCACTCACCCCCCTCTTCCCAACCCTCTGCCCATTACTCACACAGTCTCGTGAATCACCCACTCCCTCTCCTCCCATCCCCCCACACACTCCTTCAGTCTTGCCGTTCGTCTCGAAGCAGTAACACGCAGCTGTCCCACCATGTGTCGCCAAGTTCTGTTTTTCACATCAGTGTACCAGCTCAATGCCAGTGATTCCAAGAGGCTGACTTTGGGATTGTCAACCCAACGTGATTTCGAACCTATTGTGGTATTTTAAAAAGGTTGGCTACAACAAGATCATACCCTCATTCGAAGAATGGGACGTGCTTATCAGGGAGTAGGATGCGGTGGCCAATATGTTCACCGGCTGCGGCCAGACCAACATTCCACTCGGCGAGCTTACTGTTTCCTGCCGGACTGTGTCGGGGGCGAAAATTTTGTTTTCAACACAGTGCTGACCCTGCTAACGGCATCTTCCTCGCCGAGTCTACATGGGAGAATATCATCGACGCGCAACCTGCAGTGACCGCATCCTTGTCCGTCAGGAAAAAGTGGAACTACAACAGGACTACAATAGGACCATTCGCACGGATCCTTCGGCCCATCTGTGAAGCATGATTTCGTCATCGGCGGCTCTAAGGCTTTTATATTTCAAATCCATGGTTAGTCCAAATTTAGTTCTAACACCCTCTTCTATAGTATCGGCCACTATCACTCGGTGGTTAATATTTTTGCTACTCAGTCCGATGCTGACGATTTCGGTGTAGGTGTTTGCTGGCTCACCCGTCGCTGTATACAGTAGATCTCTCGTCGGCTAGAGGGCTCCTTTAATGGTGCCCTTCTTCACGATTGTGGTAGTGGCTCCAGTATCCAGGAGTATGTTACGTTCCACGCCTTTAATGGTTCCATCCACGAAGAGGGTCTGTGGCTTTAGGAAGATAGCGTGCACATTCTCTTTTTGGGCCGCAGGGCTGCTCCACGGTGCTCGCACCTTAGCACCGGCACGATCTAATTTTCCTGGTTCTTGGTTTCGTTGTGTCATTGGTTTCTCACATGCCTAACTAACCACAGTTCCAGCAGCGTATCTCCTTCTCCGACGCGGACCTTCGTTACTCGGTAAAAGTTTCGAGATGATCCGCTCAACCTTCTCGTCCATGGATTCTTCCTCGTCAATTCGTTGCAGCTGCGTGTTCATCCTTGACGTCTGTGCGGCGGCCTCGAACTCCAATGCACATGCCAATACTTCCACCAAAGTGTGAGGATGAGCAGGACGGATATCTCATTGCGGTTCCAGGTCGCTCCCGCCAATGATGAATGTTCCCACTGGCAACCGATGAATTCATTCGGGGAGGAAGGGCAAGTCACCCGAACAAGACGCGCGATGTCCGCCTCAAATTCCTGCGTGTCTCTCCGCGTTTCTGTCATCTATTAACCAGCTGGCTATGGTGGACTTGCTGCAGATTTTATCTCCATGCTTTGTTTCCAGTCTTGCCACTGAAGTTGCGTAATCTTTTTGCTCGTTGTCTGGCATTGTCTGGAAAATGTTTAGAGTTAAAGAGTAATCCGCTGTGCCAAATGGAATCAAATGCCGGAGTCACATCGAGCAGAACTAGCGGGCAGTATCTCCGGTATTTGAATGCAGTCGTGGCACGCTCGACTATGCGCACGATCTGCTAAGTGGCGGAGTGACCCCTCTGAAAACCAAATTGGAACTCCGGGATGATGTTCTCCCTGCGAGTGTATGTTTCCAGCCGCTTGAGAAGGAGCCTCTCGAAAGGCTTATGGGCCTGTAGTTTTGGGGAAAGTGCCATTCTTCCCCGGTTTGGGAACACCAATCATCGTTGCCTGCTTCCAGCATCGGGGATATAGTTAAATAGCTCGGTTATACGTTTCTACTGCCGGAGCTGGAAGGTTTTTGAGCAGCCTATTTCCTAGGTTATCATTTCCGGGTGCATTTTTCTTGTTTAGTGTGGAGAAGGTTCGGCGAAGTTCATTTGCAGGGATCTCGTCGTCAACGACGAGAAGCGCGCCAGACTTCTGCGGGTATCCGCAGATTCATCCTCGTCGTCTTCCTGCGCAGGTCGGAACTGCTTCTCAGAATTTATCGGCGAGGGCATTGGCCTTGTCTATATCGCTAAAGACTAGACCCCTCTCGCCATATGACGGGGGTATTCTAGTGCGCTTCTTAGTGAACCGGCGGGTCTCCACGGGCAGATTACCGTCGGTCACGTTCAGCGAGGCCACGTGAGCATCCCAGTGTCTGTTGCGATGTTCCTAGACACACCTTCAGCTCGCGATACAGGCAGTTTGGGACGCGTCTGGTGTCAGGTTGCCTAGTAAGCCTCCACTCCTTAGTCACTCTGTTCTCATGTCTAATGCGAGCTAACAGATTTGGCGGAAGTTGGCGTGACTGCTGTCTAGTTGTGGGAAGGAGCGTCGCAGAATTCACTGCATCAAGAATGACAGATGAGACCTGTTTTATCACCGCCTCTATTTACCTCTCGTCCTGTGGGCGCAGACGGTGGAGGGATTCTGTGACTACTTCTCTGAACAGTTCCCAGTTTGTCCGATTACAGTTGATTTGATTTAGTACGAATCGTCTCCATGAATCACCATCGAAGTCTATTATGACTGGAGAGTGGTCCGATCAGAGTCTGTTCACGGTGCAAGCAGATACGAAGCCAGCGATGCCTCGGGAGATATCGATGTCGAGGACATCAGGCCGGTTGCATCTCCAAGGGTGGTGGGTCGGCTCGTCCGGACTCCAGACGTGAAGATTGTTCCTGACGCACAGTCTATACAACTGATTCCCTGCAAGTTTGCTGACCCGTGACTTCCATGCAGGATGTTTTGCGTTGAAGTCACCTCCAATGAGGAACTTACCCCTAAAGGTGAGCAGCTGGCGGATGTCATCTTCAATTGGTGCTCTCCGTGGGGGTATATATGAGATGATGGTGACAGGTCTCGATGTGGTTGCCATTTCGATTGCTGTTGCAGTGGTGTAGTGTGTACCATGTGGTGAGGAATGCCTCTTTTAACATATATGGCCACTCCTCCTCCGCGACTGGTAGTTAGCTTTGCACTGAGACCAGGTTTTTGGTGGGTTGAGGCTACTATACATATGTCTACGTTCTCTTCCCGTAGGAATTTCCGAAACTCACCGAGTTGATGGAAAATGCCATTGGCATTCCATATGCATATTGATATACCATCAAAATTAACTCTGCCCATGGCTGGCTTGGGTTGTCAGAGGAAGGTTATTTCGGTGAGCCGTCGTTACTGCGGATTGAATGCCAGCGGATAGTTGATTGAACTTCGTCAGTAGCGTCGTTAACATCGCCAGAAGCGACCCTACGATGTTGAGCAGGTGATCCATAGCTCCTCCTCCCTCGTTGCTTTGTCCACTCCTTAAATACCCTCACCTCCATTCTAGAAGATTCGACTGTTTTCATACAGCCCAACCACGCAGCAAATGGCCCTCGCAATTTCCAAGCGGGCCAGTTCAAATGGGCAACCGCTTCCAGCGGGCCCCCGAACACTACATTCATCACTGCCAATACAAACCAAACCTAGGCCTGTGAAAACATGTAACTTCTATAGGATGACTACTGTACTTTGTAGGCTATGTCACAAAATCCTTCTTTGCTTGTAATCATTGCGTTCTCAACAAAGAAAATCTACAGCCAGTATAAAAAAAAGAGAGAATAATTTAGCCTCAAAAACGTGCAAAGTTTTACATATTTATGAAACGAAAGAATGAAGGCGAGATTAAAGTTGATATAACTCCTAAATCCTTGAAGGTGATTGAAAATCAGGCAAGAGACAAAGACTTTTATTTACCTGTATCCACGAATCAGTTTGCGGTAATGCAAATCGTGACATAAATCGACTACCATGATGTTCAACGATGTTGTTTATGGTGTTTAAGGTTTAATTATTTGTTCTGACGTACTAGATAGAAATATGCAATGCGTTCAGGAAGATTTTTTATGAAGACTAATTAAGAAAATGAACTGGATTCACAAGTAAATGATCTCTTCTCAGCTTTATTTCGTGAACGTGAAGGAACGATTTACATACACATTGCATTTGGAGCGAAAATAAATAAATAAATAAATAATTAGAACTATTAATTGTGTCAAGTTTTTTCGTACGTTTTTCACTTATTTTCTACATATCCCAAAGGTTTTAGCCCCCTTATTCTCCCCCAAACACCCCCAAAATATACAACAACAATAAATATATAGCAATTGTTCGGACCACGCTGCCTCTCTCAATACCTTGCGCCTCCAGGTTTGCGTATTAATTGTTATGCGTTTTTTTCTTCCTGTTCTTGTGAAAAACGGATAAAATTTTTTAATCCCACTTTTTCAAGTGAATTAAATTAAGTGAGTGTGAGTTGTGATTAATATCAAGTTATTTATTTTCTGTTTAATCGTGCCGCGCTAGTATATAAATCATCCATATAGCTTCTGCTATGTTTGCGGAGAATTAACGTTAAAAGATTTTACCCGCTTCTTAAAACTGCTTATAAATTTTACTTTGATTGCAAAGTTAAAAAACAGGAGAAGATTAGGACTCCAACAGTTTGCTGAACTACTGCACCGAATGGCTCAAAGGTACGCGTGATTCAATACCATATGCTGTGCCCATGGTTTTGCGTGTTCCTCGCTGTGATCTCACAGACTGTTATTTTTTTATAACTTCCACCGTTGGATTCTCTAGCAATAGTAAGCATAAATTTCAATATCCTGATATCCATTCAGCTCTAAGATCAGCTGCTCACATTAAAACTTCACAATCCCAGTGCTCCCAAAACCTACAATCTAGAGCCAGAAACAGATTAGAACGACTTTGAGCCACAGCCTGGACAATTAAATGATAAATCACGGCAAAGATGAATTACTGTTAACTTGGTTGTAACTGTAATCAAGTAAGCTGTAATCATAGAGTTAATAGAAAAGAACAGGAGAAAAAAATGCAAACCTGAAAGAACGAGGTTTGGAGAGTGGCAGCGTGATACAGCGAATCTTTTGAATTATGTATTTTTATTTATTGTTGCTATAAATTTTTTTGGGTATGTGGAGGAGGATGAAGGAATATCTAGGAAATAAGTGAAACAATATGCGAGAAAACGAGAAACGATCGATCAGAAACAATCATATTTTTCTTGCCGTATTTACACTCTCCCCTCGCGCTCTGCTCCTCGCGCGTCGCCTCGCACCTCGCCTCGCACCTCGCCTCGCGCATCGCCTCGCGTCTCGCCTTGCGCCTCGCCTCGCACCTCGCCTCGCGCGTCGCCTCGCGTCTCGCCTCACGCCTCGCTTCGCACCTCGCCTCGCGTCTCGCCTCACGCCTCGCCTCGCACTTCGCCTCGCGCATCGACTCGCACCTCGCCTCGCGTCTCGCCTCACGCCTCGCTTCGCCTTGCCTCGCCTCGTCTCGCCTCACGCCTCGCCTCGCACCTCGCCTCGCGTCTCGCCTCACGCCTCGCTTCGCACCTCGCCTCGCGTCTCGCCTCACGCCTCGCTTCGCACCTCGCCTCACGCCTCGCCTCGCAACTCGCCCGCGCATCGCCTCGCGTCTTGCCTCACGCCTCGCTTCGCATCGCCTCGCGTCTCGCCTCACGCCTCGCCTCGCACCTCGCCTCGCGCATCACCTCGCGTCTCGCCTCGCGCCTCGCCTCGCACCTCGCCTCGCGCATCGCCTCGCGTCTCGCGTCGCTCCTCATTGAAAAGTTCATGGACGAGTGCTGACACGAATTACCATTTACACTCTCGCAAGAATTCATTCATGAATGACTATTGCTCGTTCCAGCTTTCGTGATGGGCGGTAGGGATTTTGTCCGAAAAGAGAATTACATCAGTTTCCTGAATCATTATCTATAAACGATATTTTAATTCCAGAGGATATTGACATATTCAACAGCCACCTCAGCAAACTTTAGACACGGAAAAAAGATTTGAAGATACTTTGAAATTCGAGGTGTATGACTGGATTAAAAATCCTTGTACCGCAAATATTGAAGAAGCTGATACAACTTGACAAGAAGAACTGTTAGAAATCAGATATGATGAAGAAAGTAAACACAAATTCGATAGTGACGGATATAAAAACCTCCTGTCATATTTAAATGTATGTCAACTGATATTCAGTTTAATGAAATCTTTTGATATTTAATATCTCATGTAATTAGGTTTTAGTACTGTTATTCAAATTATCATCAAAGAAAGAAACCACCTGAATGTTTCCTAAAAAGACATTCGTTTGTTCCTTACAAAAATTGAGCTAGATATCCAGTTATTATTTTAGCAGTATCACCCTCAGGAATCTCATTAATAAATTAAATAATAATGTGTAATTTCACCAAACTTCATGTTTTTTCATCACGGTAAAGTATAAATACGTCGTTTAAAGAAGATTTATTCTGCCAAACGTAACGAAAGTCAGAGATATAGTATTTGGAAAGTAATTATTATCATTGGCTGTTCGTCTGTTTTAACAGTTTTATAAAGTTTTTTCCCCGCTTTATAAATCACCATTGTTGTGGAACCGGTGGGTGGTTAGAAAATGTTACTACTAATATTCGTACAAAAGTAGGCGTAGCCAAAAAAGGTTGACTACCTCTCCTGTAAGCATTGTGCTCGCACCTTTTGACTCGCGCCAAAACACCGCAACTGAGGCGAGCGACATTCGCGAGCAACCTCTCTCGTGTTCGTGCTGTTTCGGAGAGTGTAAACGAGGCATTGTAATTTAATGTTTTAGCATTTTTCGCCTCTCTAGCTCCACAGAAGAAACGTAACAGCTAAAATAATCCTTTTCATCCCTCCAAATGATCGAAAATTAATAAAAATAGGTGCGGGGGCGCCCCCCAAAAACTGTGGATGATTGGGGGGAGGGGGGAGGGGAAGGGAGGGGGGGAGGAAACGGGCGACATAGTCGGATTCATTTTAGATAAGAATCAGCAGAAATAGTGTCAGGGCTGAAACTTTTTTTTTTTTTTTCATATCAGTGTATCCCCTCATATGGACTATGAATTCGTCTTCTTCTGAGTCAGACAAATTAATTGGGAGGTGTTTAAGATTGCTCCTAATTTTGATACCTATTAACGGGTTACAGAAGTTGCTTTAATGAGCAGTTTCGTTAAGATCAGGTAATTAGTTTCTGTGTGATACATGGACAGACAGACAAAAATTCCTAAATTGACGCTTTAGGCCTCAATATCTCTTGAAAGTATCGTCTTGGTAATAGCTTTCCTTACATTTTTTTGGATTATGACTCGTCGAAGTCGTGGTAATTAGAGGTGCAGCTTATCAACCACGATCGGTAGTTTTCCCTACTATCTTGTTTTTAACTGTAGATCTTATTAAGCAGTCCGCATGTGATATATTTTCTCAAATAAAAAGCTCTTATTTCACTCATAGTGTTAAGAAATTCTTTTGAAATTCATGGAACGGTTTTCTCTCTTTGCCATATTACACATGTAATGTGCAATTTTGCTGTCACCAGAATAAAAGATAAACAGGGATAGAAATTACAACAGAGGTAGTAATCATCCATCGTATTAAGCATCTCCATCTTCGGTGCGGAAAATAACACGTTATAATAAATAATGTCAGCTACAGTGAAACCAAGTTGTCATCACGTTGAATTTTGTTTACGGATGTTTAATTATATGGCATCATAGTAGTGGTAGACATAGAGGAAGGATTCCTTCCTCCGTGGTGGTAGATGATTACGTACGATTATTTCAGAGAATATGGTAATAGTTCTCACTGCAATAAGTCACCAAAGAGACCAGGAATAGAAGAGAAGACAACATTTGAAACGTACGAAACATACACAGATTCTGTTTCACTCCTATTTATTTATGGCATGTGATTCTGGCATATTATGAATTCAGTTTGACCATACGTATCAATATAAACGATAAACTACATTGTGCTTGCTACAGTCCTTATGAAAGCGTCACAGAACTGATTAGTAGATTAGGTTGGGAGTCTCTGGTAGATAGACGACGCACGTTTCGCTTAAACTTATTGGAAAACATGCGTACTCCCACTTTCACTTTTGAGTGTAGTGAAATACTTCTTCCACCAACCTATTTGAGTCGGAAGGACACGAAAGATAAAATTAGAGAAATAAGGTGCCGGACTGATTCTTATATGAATTCTTTTTTCCCTCGTACCATTAGGGATTGGAATGCACAGCAAAGAGATTAGGTTTGGTGCTGAGCACCCTCTTCCACCCACAATTTTGTGAATTGCAGAGTATATATGTAGATGTAGATGTGCTAGTATACCGTGGTAGAGGTGTCCACTTAGAAAGTACATTGATGTTTTAATCGATGTAATAAAACGGAACCCTGCATCGATGTTTTACGATGAATCACTTATAAATATCGATGTTTTTTCAACATCGAATACTTTTATGTTGTTGTTTTTTTTCTCAACAAATACAAACCAACAGTATTCGTTGACAAATATCGTTTTATTTATCTCTTACCTGTTCCTTTAAAATAGCCAAGAGAAAATGTGACAATAGTTTCATATTCACCATTTCCAGTTTGGTCCGTGTAAACACAGAGTAACACTATACCAGCAGTGTAGTGCTGCAGCTGGAATGATGTGTTTAATTTTATGCATTTTTGTTTATGGCTTTACACCTCGTCGACGTCGAGGTCATTAGACGCAGGAAATGACTGGGGGCAAGGAGCGGGAAGGAATTTGGCATAGGCCTTTTGATGGAAGCTTCCCGGTATTCGCCTAGAGTGATTGGGGAAACCAAGGAAAACTCAAACCCTCAAACCTGGATGCCCGGACGGGTATTCGAACCCGCGTCCTCCCGAATACGAGGCCAGAGTGTTACTGTTCACCAAACAAAAAGAAATTAATTTTATAATACTGTATCTTGGTTAAGTAATGTTGTATGAGTGAGATGTAGCTTTGAAAGTGAAACAAAAACTACAGATTAACAGAATTTTTTTATTACGATACCAGAACATTACAATAAAAAAAGTCTTTAAATATTAAATCTTCCTAAAAACATTAATTTTAAGTCTTTAACCACTTAACATCATTGGTGTTTACGCAAACTTTGCGGAAACTAAAGTCAATCATTTTCCTTTCATTGCGTATTGACTATTTGAGTAGCTTTCGAAAATAAACGTTCGGATATAACAGAAGTTCCGACAATAATCAAATATTTGAAGGCAATTTTATAAAGCTTATGAAACTGAACTTTTAGATCATTCCAGATTTCCAAAGGATTCTCATTGAGTCTTCCTACTGGACTATGCAAGAAAATAGATAACTGATCAGAAATTGCATTCTCAGACTGTGTTAATTTCCAGCTCTTGTTTATTAATTTGTAAAGATCTTCCATAAAGAAAAGCTCTCTTGTTGGTTTTCAGATTCCGACATTTCAAAACTTTACGTATTATTTGTCATTAAGTCTTTGATTTTTACGACTACTGTAGACTGTGGCTTTGGCGAGTGGAGTCACTCTCTCTATAGCACCCTTTCTTTTATCAATTTCTTTAAGCTCAAACGATTTAAATTCTTTGGCGAGTGAGTTTTTCAGTCTGAGGGATTACACGGTTAAAATTAAGCAATGAATTAACGGAATCACCTTGCTGCTCTCACGAAACGCCTCTTTGGTTGCAGCTTCGAGGGGACGTAATACTTGTAAAACAGTACAGAGAATTGTAAATTCCGACGGATTGGGCATAAGTGGTGCATTTTTATGGTGAATAATTATATTAAAAAATCGATGCATCAAGTAGAAAAATTCTTTGTCAAAACATCGAATCAGACCTATGTATTGTACGGCAACATCGAATGGATACGATGCATCGATGTTTAATGAATATCCCTATACACCTGGAACTTCATATTAGTTACTCTAACAGTATTCCTCACTCTAGGATGACAACTGTACTTCGTAGGGCATGTCATAAAATCCTACTTTAGTTGTACACAGTGGGCTCGCAACAAAGAAAAACTAAAGCCACTATAAAAGAAGAGAGAATAAACAGCCTCAAAAACGTAAAAAATTCAACATATTTATGAAACGAATGAATGAGACCGAGATGAAAGTTGATATAACTATTAAAACAGTCGTCCTATATCCTCGAAGGTGGCTGAAAATCACGCAGGAGAGGTGGTCTTGGATTTACGATGCTCCAGGCACGTTCTTGTGACCACCCCCCATACTGTTTATTCTTTCTATGTGTACAATACCTAGAGAGAAAGGAAGACTCAAGTGTCCATGAAATAGAGGACTTGAGTTCTATATCTGACACGGTCTTGTCTTCTGGGGGTTACTTGTTCGACTCCTGGCACATTAACAATTTTGTAGGCCCTAGCTGCAGGCTCAGAGGGCATATGATTCGACTCCAGTCGCCATCTTTTGTGCTGGGAGTCTTCAGTTCGACTACTTGCACGTTAATAATTTTGTAGGCTTTAGCTGCAGGCTAAAGGCGCACGCGGATCTTCAGTCAGACTCCTTGTGAGGCCGAAGGAGAGGTGAAATTAAGGTTAGTGTTATTAATTTGGACTCAAGAGAATTAAGGTTGGTTTCATTAATTTGGCCTTGAAAGGTCGTTTATGGCGGTGAAGCTGAGGTTAGAAACGATTCATTTACGGTTAATTAAGGTTCGTTAAGGCATGATCTTGAAACTGCGGTATAGTCGTTGTTTATCTCCTACTCAGGATTTTCATGTTAAATTCGTTCGATTTTGAAATAAATTACTCAGCATTTTCTTCGGTATTTTATTCCAGTCCCTGAGTACCTTATCCACAGAAGCAAAATGCTCTCATTCCTTTACGCCTGAAATCAAGAACTAGCTTTGTCTTAAAGGTGCAGGACTTATTTCCTGATCATTTGAACTTGGTGTTCTTTTATTCATCGCGAATGTCTTGGAGGAAATTAGTTATCCTTATTAACGTAAAAAGCAAATACCTTGTGAATGGTAACACATTTTTTTCACTTTTTTGTTTTCTTTTATTCACGTTAAGCGTGTATATGAAAATAACAGTATAAAAACTTTGCATGATGAATTCCTATTTGTCCTCACAAGTCATTCCGATATTTTTCTGTCCAAAAGCTTATACATTTTAAACCATCGTATGTGTTAATATAATCACGTATATGATAATATAAACTCTTTTGAGCGTTGAATTTGTATTATCTCAGAAGCTGCATTTGTCGTCACATTGATTTCACATTATTAACATTATGATAGATATAATTTATTCGAATTTTTGTTTTATTTTACTGCTCGTCGACGTCGAGATCATTAAAGGCTGGAAAGAACTAGGATCAAGGAACGGGAACGAATTCGGTTATGGCCTTTTCAACGAACCATCCAGGCATTCGCCTAGGGTGATTTGGGCAAACCATGGAAAACCCAAATCTGGGTGCCCGGACGGGACTCGAACCCGCATCCTTCCGAATGCGATAACACAGCGTTACCGCTCACCACTACGCTCGGTTTTAATGCAAGGCCAGAGCATTATCGCCCACTCACCAATCTCGGTAATTTTGGAGTTAATAGTGTAAATCAAAAAAATAGAAAAACCGATCAACTATTCAAAAATTTTCCATTACTCATTTAACCTTCCAACTTATTTCTACTCTTAACTTTCAAGAAATATAATATTCATTTTAACTTTTTCGTTCATTATAGGTAGCGATAAGATTCCAAACGAAATGCTGTGAATATAACGATTGCTGTATAAATTGAGCTGTATAACGTAATGAAGTATCCCAAGAGCTCATATAAAATTGATATAAGTCTTGTAAAATCTTTCAAACATAGAGCGTGAATAAACAGTAATTTTACTTGTTGATATTACATCGAGAAGTTGGAAAACGAAGCGAAGTAATTCAAGACTATTGTAAGGATCATTGTGTTTCAAAGCAGTAATGTTAAAATGTTTAGTAACTTTCCTTCATCTTTCGGCGATACTCAATTTCTCAAATGATGAAATCAATGATCAAATTTCAACTGAAAATGACTAATCAGGACGATAGTGAAATTACTGAAAGATTAGAAAGATGCCTCCAGGTGTCTTGTTTAGCAGCTATGAACAGCTCCAGAAAACTAAAAATGACTGATTCCTATCGCAGAATATCTGTTATTATTAATTAACAATCTATATGTTCTTAATTTTGCCCCACATTAATAGACGATGATTTCAAATAATAGTACAGATAATTTAATGATCTTTAGTATTGCCTGAGAGAAATAATAAACAGTTTGTAGTTAGTGAAAATAATCCAAAATGTAATAGCCACAGCATGTCTTCTTTATTAAACATTAAAACGAAGTTTTGGTATCACAGTCGTATCACTTTCATGCCCGTTTTAAATTATAATCCAAACATATGTAATCTGATATATTGACAAAAGTCTGATATAAACTTCGATTAAATAAATTATTCTGCATACTTGACGTGAAATTATTTAATGGAAGGAGCTGTAATCGGAAAAAAATTGGTTACTATTAGATACAAGGTCCACAGTTTTAACTGAGTAAATAAATTTGGTTCTTTTACAGCACTTAGGGTCTAATTAAAATTATCTCAAATGTTACTTTGCGATGAAACGAATTTGTAAGGAACTTGTTTTGTAGACTATGAGTTTTTATAAGAATGATTAACATTCTACCTGCTTATTGTGAAGGGCTAGTTGACGCGTGACAGGATGAGGTTAAATGCCCAACCGCACAGCACAGCGATAAGGCAGCTCGCAGACTTGAACACAATTCCCGTGACCTTGAAAGGTTACGCAAGCCGACTGTCCCCTCCACGTGGACTGCCGCTGCAGTCAGTAGCGCAGTGTCGGCGGTGTGAGAGATGTCTGCGGCCGGCGATGTAGTGACAGTGACGGTGAAGCAGGGAGACCTCAGGGGCAAAGTGGTCTCCACCCTGACGGGGGAACTCTACGGCAGCTTCCACGCCATCCCGTACGCCAAGCCGCCGGTCGGGCCTCTGCGATTCAAGGTAAGCTGTGTGTCATACTTTTCTGTAATTAGTTCCTCAGTAGAAACCAACGTTCCAAATACTTCACCCGCTAACTGTAAAACTACCATCAAAGAAAACTTTTATGTACAGCGGTGAGAATATTGATTTTTATGTTGCAAATTATCGCAGGATTTAGTCGGTCACGAATATGATAAATGAGCTGGCTTGGGAGTCATTGGAGGGAAGGAGGAAGGTGAAGTGTACGCTGGGAATTGTAACCTCCTCGTTACTTTTAAATTAATACACCAGGTGAATATACCTTGTAGCAATTCTTTTTAATCATATCTAAAGTTCAATTCAATAATAATTATTACAAATTCATACATTAAGTTTTAGTTAACAATCTTTTTTTTCCTTTCTCTTTTTTTTTTAACAACCAAACAATCAAATACTAATAAAAAAACTAGGACATTTATATTATTCCAACGACATACAATGTATATATCGTCTGTGGAAATACTCGTTACTATAAATTTAAAAAAAATATATACACAAATCATTAATTATTTCTTAACATAATTATTAAAAGTATAATTTCTTTATTTATAAAAAAAAATGGTGCATCATAAAACAACCATATGTCACAGAATGTACAGGGTGAATATTGGTGACAGGACTCGGACGGATATTGGTACAAGAATTAGGAATAGTGTATGGAAGGGGAAAGACGCTCGATTTCATATATAAGAGAGTGTGAAAATTTTCTTAAGTTGGTAAAAGTGTCAGGGATTGGAACAAATTACCAAGTGGTGAATAATTTACCAAAAAACGCTTAAGGAATTTAAACTTAAAATTTTTAAATCAGAAAAGTTGATGGAGGAATTTAACACTTCAATTATAAGCTAATTTTAAAAAATAGATTAATACGGGATAATTAGATGACTAGGGGAATTGCCACCGGAGCGTTAGATCCATTGCAATTAAAATTAATAATAATAACAATATGCAGACGGAGTCATTTAAGAAGGATGTGATTTTCTCGTATACCGGATAAAAACTGAATTTGAATTAACGGATTCGATATGATGTCCGATTCACGTTCTGCTCTCATATTTTACGAAAATTCGCCACAAATTAAATAAAAAATCCGGAAATATGCCAGTACCGCGCAGCAATCAGCTGCCACCAATGATAAGAGATTAATACAAATTTATTGAAATATTAGTTCATTTTTCTGTTGTAATATGTTCTTGGCATTTCAGTTTCCATCCGTCGTAAAGTCGCGTGAAATTAAACAGTTGGTGTTTCTTTCAGCTACGCTCACCGTGTATCGACAGAGGTGATCGATTGTTTTCGTTGTAAACAAATACGGCATCTCCGAGATGGAAGCTGCAGAACCAAATTTAGGCACGACTTTCAAGAAATTTTTCTTCTGGTTCAGGCTGCTTTCGACCTAACCACAACCGCTAGGAGACAACATTACAGAATAGGTTCATATGATTCCTGTAGGCCTACAGTCAGTATTTATTTTGTAAGACTGGTGGGATTTTGCATTTGCGCAGCCGTCTCGTATTTCAGATTTTTTAATTCAGTGTGTGGCGTCTTTTTCGTAAAATGTAAGCTGGGAACGTGAAGAAAACTTATCGAAGCAGATCATCCAATTTTCAAGAAGTTAGTGCCAGTTTTTACTTTTACTTTTAGCTTTACTCCTTGGCGATGTCGTGGTCGTTAGAGGCGGGATGGGACTGAGAACAAGGAACGGGAAGGAATTCGGCCATGACCTTTTGAATGAAGCTCCCGGCATTCACCTGGAGTGATTTGGGGAAACCATGGAAAACCCAAATCTGGATGCTCAGACGGGGATTTTAAAGTACGTCTTCCCGAATACGACCAGTTTTTAATAGATGTTAGATGCCGTACAGCATCCTCACATACCACTGTTAGTTGCAGGACAGTAATTTCAAAATTTATTAAAATAATTGGTTGAATTAGGGGTAGGGAACTTTTAGAACCGTTGATTTACTGCTGCAGAAATAAATACGACTGTACTAACAGGAGGAGTAAAACCGGATTCCGATGAGGTGGTTGTATACATAAACGTTGCTAAAAAAGGCGATAGGAAGAACGTTACTTAAAATTTTGATAGCTTAAGAAAAGAATTTTAGGCGAGGACTTTTTAATAGAGGTTAAATAATTAATGGCTTTAGCTCACTTTAATACGAGCGTATGAATGTTTTATTTTTGTTCAGTAATTATAAATGAGAAATCGTGTAAAGCTAAGGTTAACAATGACGTTATTTTCCTATTTTTGTGTTTGTTCTTCAGCAGATTTTCATTCTTGTCTTTTTCCAAATATACTCGTATTTTCTAGATCTCTACTCGTGCCAGATTAGTACCATCAAATTACGTTCTCATCACACATTCGCCTTGATTGTTGCATGCCCTTATCGATCACTACTTGTGCTTGTAGATCCTGGTTTTGTCAATAATTTTGACATATTATTTCTGGAACTATAAAGACACTTCAGTATGCCAGAGGTAAGGTATCTGTTGATGCTTTTATAAAGTTTAGTGTAAATCGTATTTAGTATCTGCTTGATCTGTTAGACGCTTCTCCATAGCTGATGAACACGGGGTAGTAACACCACGCACTTGTTGAGCTCGGCTGCATCCTACCGGCCAACATGATACTAATTTTTAATTAAGCACGCCTATTGATGACACTTTAAGGATTTATTTTTCCAACTTCGAAGAATCTGACCATACTTTTCTTGAAGTCGTTTTCTTCATCCTGAATATTTCTATCGTAGATAACAGCTGCAGATAAATTGGAAGTGTAAACGTATTTAAAAAAAAAGAAAAGAAAAAAAGTAAGCCTCTGTATTTACTCCTCCATTCGACAATTTGAGTTAAATGACCTTCTAAATTTGTATCTATAGTTGACACCTTTTTCAAAACCCTAAAATAGCATCGATAGGAAAGTTTATAGAAGCGGGCTGGTCTAAGTCGATGTAATTCCAGGCTCAGATGGGGATCCATGACTGCCATTACAGGCGTCAAGAGTCTTGAACCGTTTGGGGAGAAGAAAATTTACACGAATAAATCCCATCACAAGAATAAATAAAAAAAAAGATCTTTTCACATTTTCCTTCGTAATATCTGTCTGCTTTACATGAAGCACATGGCAACTGATAGATTTCTGTTAGTTAAAATATTACCCGACGTTCCGACTTTGCCAAAAAGATACGCGTTGCCGACTATGGTAAGCACACGCTCTACAAAAACTGCTTATCAACAGACGGAACATCATCGAACGTGTGAGCTTGTTTTCATTGACTTGTGAACCTGGCAGTGCTGCTGCTCTAGCGCACAGTTTTCTGGATAATATTTCCTTAAATTCGAACTTGATATAATTTCATGTCGACTATAGATACACTGTCGACAACAGGCGAACTTACCTAATAGCTTTTGTAACCGTCTACTCAGCTACTGGGTTCGGCATCATGTTACATAAACAGGCTACATTACTAGCTTACTCAATGCATAGTTAGTTAGCAAACAGTGGTTACCATCCCTTTGTCAGTTTTCTCCCACGGTTTAAAGCTTAACCGCTCGTTGTCGACGAGGTCACCTGAGCCGGGATAGGGAATAGGAAATCAGGACCTCATGAAGCAACCATTCTGCCAAACTGACAGTAATTTTGAGACTCCATCCAAAACGGAAATCTTACGCGCTGATCCCACTTCATATTGTTTTGCAGTGTTACGTCCAAATTCTTAAGGGATTCACTTTCATCACGTTATGAGCAGTTTATATTGTACTTATGCTCAAAGCGATTCTTTTTATTCGTTAAAAATACTACCTCGCATTTCTTGCAATTTCGTTTAATGTGCCATTTCTCGGACTGTGCATAAATAGCGTCAAGTTCGCGGAGAATTTCTAAACATTGATTGGGCAGAACTCTTTACTTCCTTGCGGATAACTGCATCGTCGGAAACTGTTATTTAATTCAGTTACATTTAATTGCGATGGAACGCCTGCTCCGCTGGAAATTTCCCTGCACATCCGTTTCCCCCTTTCTTGTACACGCTTCTTTAGCTATGTATAAATTTCAACTTTATATTCTCTCAACGTTTTTCGTAAATTATTCACCATTTCTTTTTGTAATTTTTCCCATCCCTGATCCCCTTACCTACGAAAGAAAATCTTCGACACCCTTTGTCTGAAATAGTATGCCAGGTTTTGGTCCTGATCATCTTTTCCAATCCTCGTCACCAATAAACGTCTTGTACACTACCATGACTCTCTTCACCCTCCTCCTAGCTTCCATTGAATTCCATTCCTGCTCCTTTATCATATCAGTTACTGATTGTGTTCTACGGTTCTGCACCCGCTCAATATCCTGTATTTGATACCCGAAATGCGGGTCCAATACTACAACACCATATTCAAGCAACAGTTTGACCAAAGTTTTGTATCCCAATTGCCTTACTTCTCTGGTACATCCTTCCATAACTCTCTCCAACAAGTGAAGGATTTTAAAAAACCTTTTCCTACTACTTTTCCAATGAGTCCTGCCCAGTTGAGTTTATCAGATGTTACGCCAAGGTATTTACACTTCAAATCCTCATCGTGCAATTCTTTTCCCACCGTATAGTCATAATCAACCTTTAGTTTTTTTTTTATCTGTGTACCTAATAAGCTGACTCTTCTTTTAATTTATCTTCCCCCCATGTTGACCTACCTAGCTAGGTATCTTGTCCAGATTACCCTGCAGCTGTTCAGTCTTCTACCGTTTTCATCCTATTAAACAGCAATATGTCATTTGCAAACAACCTAACTTCTGATAATAAGCCATTAACATTACTGATTGTGTTCTGCGGTTCTAGCAGTCATTCTCTACCCCCCCCCCCCCAATGCTGTATTTGATTCTCAAAATGTTTATTCATTAGAATAACTAATAGGAATGGTCCCAATACCATACCTTGTGGCTCTCCCATTTTCACATCCACTTCTTTTGATGTTTCATTTCCTTCCCTAAGTTTTTGTTTTCTACCTTTTAAGAATTCTTGTACCCAGAAATTCACTTTTTCATCCACTCCAATAGTGTTTACCTTGTTCAGAACTATTTTATGGCCTGCTCTGTCAATATCCTTTGAAACATCTAGAGCTACACTATTAACTTGGCCTCTCTTGACCATTTCATTCGAAATATCTTGCTTATAGCCTACTAACTGATATTCGCACGAATATCCTTGCCTAAAACCATGTTATCGACTCGAAAACCACTTACGCCCTTCAGACTTTTCTGTGGTTTCATATCAAGCTCTTCATTAATTTATCTACCACTGATATCAAACTGATTGGCCTGTAATTTTCGTCCCTATTCGTCACCCCTTACTTTATTAACTTTGTGTTAAATTTAATTAATAATAGTACTTTGTTTAAAGCCTTTTTAAAGCAATTAATGAAATGTGTGCACTTATATTTTATTCGCTTTTACAAATAAAAACTCCCAGAACGAATGAAATTCTTTATTTAAAAAAATTTAAGGCATATCTTAACGGCTGCAACTAAATAAATGTTTCTTCTATAATTTTGGGCACTATTCTACTAGGGATTAAGGAATTACATCCAGTTTGTACGTTTTTATTTTGCAGGTTGGGCTATGAACTGTCACATTTTGTTTATTCTTGGTATTTTCCCCCGCAGACCTTGGCGAGATCTTTGGATAGTGGAATCTATTAATTAGAGTCTATATGAATCAACTTAAAACACAAACAGCTTCTTATGAATGAAGGAATACTAATTAATTTTATTAGAATTGTGCAGAAAATCCACCCTCCCAGACTCGGAATTTTCAGTCAATTATTCAGAAAATACAATGATAACAAAAAACCACACTAAATTAGTAATCAGTTCCAGTAAGGGTCATCTTGAATTGCCTACTGAATATTATCGTTTCCCACTTAAATTGGTGAGTGTTAAAACTCGGTCCTGGCATTTAGCAGGAATCTGATTTGATTACTTTTACGCTCATCCTTTTTCCATGGTTTCGCGATATCACTGTAGGGTAATATTGTGATAATACTTCCATCGAAAGAGATCCCTTTCGTTTCCACTATTATATGCTCTGACGGCTGTAATAAACTTTTCGTCAATGAGATGGCAATCATTAATAAGAATAATAATATGTGTTTGCACAGTCAAAACTACTTCACTCAATTGTTCCTGCAAGCTGCCCTGTCACCGGCCAGGTCGTGTTGTCTTGTGAACGAGTTAGTGATTTCCGTTGGTGTTCGGTAAACATGAGTGAGTTAGATTACTAGAATCAAATTAATCAATTGAACAGTTATCGAATAAATAATATGAAGCATTATCCGTAGAACTCTCAATTATTACAAAACCATCGCGACGTAATAAGGCTATATGGAAGAACATCTTCAAATGATTTAACCATAACCCTTAAGAATTTTATCGGGGCTTTCACTCATCAACGTCGATGTCTTTAGAGTCGAGACAGGATGGAAAGCAAGAAACAGCAAGAAGTTTCGCCAACTGTTCCAGCAGGATAGCATGGAAAATCGAAATCTGGATTGCAGAACAGGGGTTTGAGCCAGCGTCCTCCCGAACGTAAACACTCTGGCACCAAGCTCGATCCCCAAGAATCGTATGGACATAAACTATCTAAGCAGGTGGTACAGGCCTGGTGGCTCAGTGGTTGAGGGATATCACTGGATGTTGAAAGGTCCCAGGCTAGAATCCCTGTCTCGGCGGGGATTTTCATGAGCCCTTAACTCGACCTTCACTTCAGACACAACTTGCTATGTAATGTGGTTCGGATTCCACGTTAAACTGTAGGTATTCTCGAGGGTTAACAATCCTAGTTGTAACACGAATTTGTACATTTCCAAAGAAAATTCAAACCAAAATGAAGACTTAACGTGGTCCTAGTTGGCCGAAAGGAACATACATATAAGTAGTTCAATATTCTCTGTTACGTGCGCTTTTAAAGATGAATTTTCCTTAGGTCCTAGAAATCTTGGGATCACTAAAAAGTATAATTACAAAGTGGTGGCAACAAAGCAATAAAAGTGGCAAATTAGTGTTAAATACTACCTGCATTTGAGTGGTTACTTACAATCGGTAATCATTTCTACTTAGTTTGGTCATTGTCATCTTCCACATACTACACCTAATTCTTAAAGCCTAAGCCAGATATACAACTTACACACTCTCTACACACTTCGCTTATCCGCTATCTTCCAGTAGTTAGCAATATAGACACTTCATCACAATTATCAGTTTCTGATCAATAAGCAAACCTGTCTTTCTTTCTCTAACCTTCGCCAGGTGCTGTATTTGACTCCCATACTTCCCTATCATAGTCGAGCAACGGTATAGTTTTTTGTTTTGCATCCCCTTTATTTCCTTGGCACATCAATCTTCCCTTCTGGCTGTACGTCTCGTCGACGTCGAGATAATTAGAGGTGGGACAAGGCTGAGCGGCAAGGAAGAGGAAGGAATTTGGCAATGGTATTTTAAAGGAACCATCACGGCATTCGCCTGGAGTGATTTGCGCAAACCATAAAGAAACAAATCTGGATTCGAACTCGCGTCCTGCCTAATCCGAAACCAAAGCGTTATCGCTCACCCATCACGTTCGGTACATCAACATTTCCAATGCATCTTGCAGAGGTGAGATTATCATCAAATGAAGTTTTAATATATTAACATTTTGCCTTCAACAAGGAATCCTTCTAGCACTTTTTACTCGACTTAACATGTCTGCCTTTAACGTGTCAAGGACAACTTATTCCTCATCCTTATGTTTAATTTTTTAATAACTTTTCTTTCCGCAATTTTACATTTCCATAGGCCTCTAATAACCGGTACAGTCCCAACGCCCCTACCCACAATTGGAAGTGAGCTCCCCAATACTATAAACCCCTTTTTCATTCATGAGAAACTGACAAAGTCAAGGAGCCATTATTATTAGAGGCAGTGAATATTTTCTGCGAATTTTATAGTTAACGTTTGTAAATTATTGAACTATCGAAGTCACTTCGCTTGAACCTCTATGGAGAGAAAGAACTTTCAGGAAATACTGACGTCAGAAGCTGACGCTAGTAATACAGCTGACTCGTTTGAATAGTGCCGTTTACATTGTCTGTCAGGTTTTGTCACATGCAAATGCAAGGTTAGTACAGGTCACTTGCATTGTATGCAATGTAGAACACTTTCTTTGCAGCTGATAGTAATAGACGGCGAATCACAGTAATGAAATACATTGCGATACTGAGAAAGATTAATATCACAGATTATTGATTAAGATGAAAAGAAAAAATGTTATTGTTTTTAATGAACTATGGTCTGATGTTGTGAGAAAGAAATGATGGAGGAACGTATAAATCAGGTCTTGCTTAAAGTCTGCATGGAAGAGCGGTAACGCTCTGACCTAGCATTCGGGAGAATGCCCATTTCGAATACCGGTCCAGCCATCCAAAAAATTGGTTTCCCCAAATCACTCCAGGCGAATGCCGATATGGTTTCTTTTATTTAATAAAAGACCATGGCCGAATTCTTTTCCGTTCTTCTCCCAAAACCATTCCCATCACGACGAGGCGTAAACATAACCAACCCCAAAAAATGCCAGAGTGTCTCTTCATCAGAAAATTGTTGTAAAAGCAGCTGATTGTCTTCTAGAGACATAATCTTTTCTTGACGTAAATAAAGCGACGGCGTACTGGGTTTGCCAATGTGACACTACCCGAGTAAAGGTTAATTAAGGAAGTCGGAAGCCAGACTTGAGTCTTGGCGCATTGTTACAGGGATTGTTTCCAGGAGGGTAGAAGGAGGATGAGGGCTTAGGAAGGAGTCTGTTATTCACAGACAAAAATAACTCAATGGAGTACTCTGTACGCCAGCCCTTACAATTGAGAACTGATTAAATTTAAAAAAGATACGTAAATACACCACGATAGTAGCACGCAGCAGGTGACCGAAGTCGGATCTTAACGACAGCTACATGAAATACTTTTGTAATCTAAGGACTAAACTGAAAATATCATATCACATCTGTCAGCCGAAGAGGGGAAAACAATAACAAGGGCAAAGACAGCATACGTAGAATCAGGAAAATACGAGTGTAAAATGTTTTTGTCTAGGTCTCTTAACTATATTTAATTGCGATGGAGCGCACACTTCGGTGGCAATTTTCCTACACAACCATTTTCCCCCTTTCTGCACCCACCTACTTTTTCCCTCTACAAATTTCCGCTTCAATTCTTTCACTGTTTTTGGTAAATTATTCGCAACTTTTGTAACTTATTCCAAGCCTTGACACCTGACCTCTTACCCACGTACGAAAACTTCCCACACTCTTGTGCCTGAGATGTAGTGCCATATCTTCCCTGCCATGCTTCACCCCTAATTCTTACACTAATATCTTTCCACGATCAATCACCAAAATACACCTTGTACAATCTCCCAGCTCTTTTGTCGCATCATTTACTGATTGTGTTCTGCGGTAATATCCAAAGATAAATCTATCAGCCCTTCTTTGTACCCCCACCAACTCCTGTATTTGATATCCAAAATGTGGGTCCTATATTATACCACCATATTCAGGCAACGGTCTGATCTAAGTTTTATAACCCAAGTCCTTTACTTCTGGTACATCCCATTATCAATCTATCCAAGGAATGAAGGATTTTGAAACCTTTCCCTACAACTTGTCCAATGTGTACTGTCCAATTGAATTTATTATTTATAAGTTATGCCAAGGTATTTACATTTCAAGTGTTCAACAAGCAATTATTTTTCCCTCCTTATAATCATAAGCAACCTTTAGTTTAGCTTTGTACCTAAGTAGCTTACTCTCTTCGCATTTATCATTATCCCAGGGTGACCTCCTCAGCTAGATATCCTGTCGAGATCACCATGCAGCTATCCAACCATTTTAAGACTACTACATTGTGTTATCTCATTGTGTTTCCCTGTGGCAATCCCATTTTAATTTTCACTTACAGCTCGTCTACGTCGAGATTGTTAGAGCTGAGCCCAGACAGAAAGTCAGACTCAACAATAATTTGGACCGATGAATGTTATTTACATTCTACTGCATAAAGGGAAAGATTTTAGACTAAGTGGCATAAATAATTGAATGATCTGTGATTCTAGAAAGGACATTATGTCGGAGAACATCTCCAAAACAAGTTCAGTGTAAATATGCCCTTTAAATTAGTTACTTCGCAAATATTATTCCGCTAACAAGTCGTAATAGCGTTGACAATAGCTTCTTTGGGCTGTCGATGGTCTATATACGATGTTTTAGTGGTTATGAATTTTCCTAGCGTGAAGTTCCATTTTCCGGATGATTTAAATTAACTGCGATGGAGCTCTCGCTCCAGTGACAATTTTCCTACACACCCATTTTTCCCTTTCCTATGCCCACCTACTTTTTCCCTCTACAAACTTTAAATTCTTTCAGCGATTTTGGTAAATTGTTCACCATTTTTCGTGGTAACTTATTCCAATCACTGACACCTCATGTACGAAAGAAAATATTTCCACTCTCTTGTACCTGCAATCGCGTGAGCATACGTGTAAGTTCTCGACGTTAGTTAAATGTCTGATACAATAATAGACTCTTTAACCAGAATGTAATGAGTTTCAGTGCAATAAAATAGTAATAAGGTGAGTTACTTACGGTTTTTTAAGTAGTCACATACTAATTAATAGAATAAATAAGAAGTTTTGTGGACTAAACATTTCTCAATGGAAACTTAACTAGTAAGGAATTGCATGCTTAGAGAAATGTAGTTAGACACATGTTACCATTACACGAAAGTCATTTTGATGTGCGATATCAGTGCAGAATTGCCGAAAAGCTTAAAATTTGCATATATTGTTCCTGAAACAAATGTAATTTTTCTTGGAAATCTTTTTGTTGTTTATAGAGGTTAATTGGCGAACAAATTAATTTCTAGTGTATTTTAACACGTACGTAAATACATAATGTTGGTGCTTTTACATAAATTAGAAACCAGTGAACTTCAGAATTCTTATTAAGTAATTACGATTTTCGATAAATCCACGAGTTTTGTTGTGAAAATCGATCAGCTAGCTTCAAAATGCTGCTAGAATGGAAAAATTTACATTACGAGCATTTTATCACTCTTTCTGATAAGAAATGTTTTTTTGGAACGTCCTCTTGAGTGAAACGAAATCACTATCGCAAATAAAGGTGTATTTCAGAGCAGATAACGTCTTTGCCTTTGTACTCCGCTAACATATATAGTTCTGAAGTGTGTGTATAGCCACCTACTGGCGTTTACAGATTTATAACATTGTCGCGCGATGTCTGATGTTATTACCAATGAAAATTTTGTATTTATTGACTCAAAGCTTTACGGCAGGGATTGTTGAAACAGACGTATTAACAGTTTTTTCACAAAATTATCGATATGAGCCCATAAATAAACTCCTGTTGCAGATTCCACATCATGAGTTAGCAATGTGAAAAAAAAGAGTAGACTATAATTTGGGTTGTGAACGAAAGTAACTTTTTTCGCAGATATGTGGTAGTATAAAATTTCAAATAACATTACATCTAATTGTCTGATTCAAAGAAACAATGACGGCAGGGGAGACGAACGACTATAAATGCACCCGGTCGCTACTGTTCACCCACAAATTATTACAAACTAAAATGTAACACCTTTTAAAGTTTCATGGAGGCATATAACATCTGCAATCTCAATCCTGATCCCTCCCCTCAATCCTGAAGAACAAAAGTGTTCTCATATCAGGAAAACTGCAGCACCGTCATTCAGTTTCCATTTGGCGTTATAGTGGCTGCTGTGTATGAAGCAGATAGCACCCACATTGTTGAGTGTGTCACGACACGACCATGTAGTAATATGCTATTATCGAGGAGAGGCTGAATTGCTTTGTTCGTATTCACGTTACCTGAGTATCCTGTCTATCTGAATCGCCGGGACATATCCTTGATAAAAAGGCCATGGCTGATTTCCTTCCCGTTCCTTATCCACGATATTTTCCCTGCTCTAATGATTCTGACGTCGATGGGGCGTAAAGCTCCAAGCAAAACAGAAAATATGTCTCTTTTCTTCAAAGAGCAGAGCTCTTCTGAATTGTAGGATAACTGTGCTGAGGATGTCCGATGAATACGTAACACCACCTGAGAGCCAAAGTGGATGGCTTCTATTATTTGGTCATGTTTAATAGATTTATTGTAATGCTCCATTCAAGCACAGGAATAAAACCAATTCGCTTGTTTTCCTCGGTCAAGGATACATAATTTGGACTGCAAAGTAATTTGGATATTACTCAACTAGCAAGTTCCTGCATTCTGGCTGACGTCATTACAGTAGGGGAGCGAAATACGTGCCAGTTTTCAGCACATATTGAAGTTCAGAGTAATTGTATTCACACGCGTGAAGTCCAATATCTACTGTTGTATGTTGCTGCTTCTGTATTAATCACATTCAGTTTGGCAAAATATGTTTCTGGTTACACCTGAAACAGATTCTCCTTTTCTATCTTTAGAATGCTATTTTCTAGACTGTATAACAAACTTGAACTTCTCATTGAATACATCACGTTTTCAGTAGATTTCAAATAGTTATAAAATGTGTAACTTGTAATGATGTTTGAATAGTTCCTGTCAGGTCTTCTTGAAGAAATTGCGCATAGTTCGGCCTGCTACAATGTATCATCAACAGGTTAGTCCTAAAAGCGGCGTTAATAACACAATCATTTAAGCACATGAGACGATATCTCTTAGCGTTAACACTATTTACTAAATCTTATGAGCTTTACTTACTTAGAGTTGTTAATTACCCGGTCAATTCCCGAAGAATTAGATGGTTTAACATTTCCACACTATAGGAAATAGCGTGGTATGGACGAGAAAGCCCATCTCATCACGAACATGTTAAAGCTGCTACTCATTTAGTTTAAGTTAAAATGCTGTTAATTAATTTAGAACCGACAAAATGATGGGAGCTATTGCTATCCGAAACGAAAATCACTGTTCAAAGAGAACAACTCGATTTATTTTTCACCGAATCTGTTAGCAAAATTAATATTTAAATGTTTTTTACAACACTTCTTGAATTAATTGCAAACACAAAAACTAAACTTTCAGACATTCCATATTAGGGAGCGTCCACAAACTACGTAGCTCCATTTAGGCCTCATTTAAATCGTCCCTACCACCCATGTCACCAGACGTGGCTTTTGCCTCCCCTCTAGCCTTTTTTCCTTCTATTGCCATATATTTCCTCCTACTGATTCCAGAAGACATTTTTTACTGTTTTCTCTTGTCAATCTATTGTGAATTATATACGGAGAGAATTAATGACGGAAATAAATATTCACATGCTGTGTGTTCTGTCCCTTATTTTAACTGTGACAAATGCCGGCCCTGGTAGTGTAGTGGTTAGCACGCTAGCTTCGCATTGCAAGGGCCGCCGGTTCGAGCCCGGTCTCGGGCATGGGTGGTTTTAATTAAGTGTTGTGTTTGTCTTGTTCTGTCCTCACTGTAGTGTCTGCAATATCGTAATGAAAGCCTGAGACAACAGTTGGTACAAAAACAAACTGAAGCTGGCTAAATGGTCGCAAAGACCGAAGGCTATATTTAAAATAATAATTAAAAAAACCTGTGACAATTGATAAGAATGGAAAGTAGCCCAGCGTATCTTTGCACCCAACCCCTCCCCTCCCCCCCCCCCCCCCCCCTCCCGTCTAGACCGAGCATGTACTGTACGGACGCTCCCTTAAAGACCTGTTTCTTACGCTCGCTTATCTACAATTGTCGCGCTACCTTCTGGTCTCAGCTGTTTACCAGTGCCACCAAAGATTAACACCAGCCAACGGTTCTAAACTTATGCTACCCACGTTTGTGCACTACAGCTTGTGCAAATCCTAGAATACGCAGACTAATTTACATACACCAATACGATTATTCATAAACACACAAAATTAATTAGAAGAAAATAATATATTATGAATGATTGGTGAGGTGTAAAATCACCTCTGGCACTACCATTGGAGAAGAGCAAATTACGCATCAACTAATTCTCTATTATTCTCTTAAATACTACTTGAATTATTACCATTATACTTCATAGTTCCTGAGAGCATATCGAAAATACTTGCACCTGATTGTAAGTTCCGTCTGTTACTAGTTTTAACAACTTTAAATCTACAGTACTGTATCGTGACAACAATTTTTCCTCTACGGTTTTCATGTAATAAAATAAATCATTTCAGAGCCATTAATATTTATGGTGTCATATAGGATCCACATTTTGTGTATCAATTACATGAGTTAGAGAAGGGGGGGGGGTCAAAGTAGGGCTGCTAGATTTGTATCTGGAAATCGCTGCAGGTAAAAATCAGTAACTGATATGATAAAGGAGATGGAATGGGATTCATTAGAAGACAGGAGGAGGGTGTACTGTATTTGGTGATGAGGCTTGGGACCGAGCGTGAGGGGTGAGCAGTAACGCTCCGGCCTCGCATTCGGGAAACGCCGGTTCGAATCCCCGTCCGGGAATCCAGATTTTGGTTTTCCATGGTTTTCCCAAATCATTCCAGGTGAATGCCAAGATGCCTCTTTCAAAGGGCTATGGGCGAATTCCTTCCCGTCCCATTCCGCCTCTAATGACGTCGGCGATGCGTAAAGCCTTAAGTAAAAAAAAAAAAAAATGTGGGAAGATAGTGGTGAAAGAATTTAGTGATGGATGTAGTCTTCTCGGGAGACTAGCCGAGAAAGTAAGATGTTTCCACACGATACTTCGGCGATCTCAGACTCCGTCGCCATCTTCTGGTGAAGTGTGGAAACATCTTACTTACTCGGCTAGTCTCCCGAGAAGACTACATCCATTCTCAACGCCGAGAAAGACTTCGTTCCTATATAATTTAGTGATGCATGGAAGGGAAATGATGACCATGACCACAACGTGACACTCGTATTCAGGCATAAGGGTGTGGGAAGTTTTTCTTTCGTAGGTAAGATGAAAACAGGGATTGGAATAAGTTGCCAAGAGAAGTGATGAGTAATTTACCATAAACACATGAAAAATTTAAAATTAAAATTGGTGGAGGGAAAAAGTAGAATTTTCTGCTAAACATTCGCTGGTGTTAACAGCCATTAATTGTAAAATCTTGATGATAAATGTTGAGTCAAACAAAAAGGTATTCCGAACGATCTTGATTTTTTAATATATATGTAGAGGTCACTTAGTAACAAAAATGTTGGATTAACGAATGTTAATGAGCCGAACTGTGTCAAGAAAACGAACCTTGTATGCTTAAGATTAATTAGTAAATGTAAAAAATTAACGGTTTTTAATTTACGGATAGACTGAATCAGATGCATACATTAATGGATAAAGCTTAGGGAGCGTGATTAATTTGATAGTATCCGATTTAGATGTTCTGTATTGTTACTACATGCTTGACTGTTTTGCCCTTAATACTTGCTGTTCATAGAAGGTCTAGATTTCTGTAGTCGAGATTATAATATTGAATCATTACATTATGACTGTTTATCAAAGACTAGTACAAATTTATTTTTAAGACTACCAATGAAACCTTGTTTATAATACACTTTCTTCTTAATTTCACTTTTTCCATGAGAATAACTATCGTATTTAGATCCATGCATGTAAGTAAAAGTAATTATGTTTCTAATTGATTTCTGGGGTGTTGTATACATCCCTCTATCAGTTTTTATACTCGAGGACTAAAAGGAAATTGCTGGAAATAGATGCAGAGATTTTGATCAGGGATCATGAGAAATTTAATAGGCTCAACTGTTAGATTTGAGAAGGGACAATTGGGCTTATACCATGACAACTAAAAGTGTGAGATTTTTTGCTGACCGCTGTCCTTTCGTCACATAGATGCAATGTTCAACATAGCTAACATTGGGATCAACGTCAAAGCCAGATTTAATTATGCAGATTGCTCGAAATTATGACGCTGACAATAAATAACTACTAAACCGTGACGTATGGAGGATGAAGTGAGGCAAACAGCAGCACTAAGGGGGAAATGTTGCATTAAAAGATTGTCTTTCGGTGAAAGATGTAAAGTTACACTATATACAGGCAAAATTAATAACACTTTATTTTATGGACTGCTTTGAACGAATATTTGGACGCTGGACTAATAACAGGTTAGTTAAGTTCGTTGTTAACTGTAGTAGCGTAATCGCTCCGGAGCTGATGGTGAGTGTTGACTGTTGCAGCCGCCGCAGCCAGCCGGACCATGGAGTGGTGTAAGGGACGCCACGAGGGAGCCCAGCGTCGCTCCACAGCTCATCCTGATGAACAACAAGTACACCGGAGACGAGGACTGCCTATACCTCAACGTCTACACTCCAAAGGTAACCAGCGCAACTCGAAGGCTTCATAACAGTGTGCAGTGTACACCTTTCGTAGGATTAGTTATTGTTAATCAATAGAACATTCGTTTTTTACTTTTGACTTTACGCCTCGTCGACGTCGAGGTCATTAAAGGCGGGATGGGACTGGGGACAAGGAACGGGAAGAAATTCGGGCATGGCTTTTGAAGGAAGCATCCCGGCATTCGCCTGGAGTTATTTGGAAAACCAAATCTGGATTCCCGGACGGGGATTCTAACCGGTGTCCTCCCGAATGCGAGGGGAGAGCGTTAACTGTTCACCCACCACGATCGGAGGAACAATCCAATGGAAGAGCTTTATAGGAGTATAAAATACTATGATAAATCAAACAGATAACTCAGGACGGAGATTATTACGGTGGAACTATGAGTTAACGATTTTGCCTCAGTTTAGAAAGAAATGTACTGTAGCAAAGTGATTGACAAGTGTCGTCTGGGGAGGGGGACGAAATATCTTCTTATCTCTGGGTTTTATTTATGTCACTTTTTGTAACTTATGATGCTCGGTTAATACGAGATCACTGGAAAATTACATACATAACTTCTGAGTTAGGTGGCATCGATGTTCGTCTGAATGCGAAAGATCAGAAATATCCAACTTTTTTAAGTTGTTGTAGTTAAACAGGAAGGTCATGAAGGAATCTGTCACTATGCCTTGTCTTGGGATATTGCCCGCACCTTTGCTACTGATTGTTTGCGCCGCAGGTTCCGCCTTCACCTGGCAGCGCCTGCCTGTTATGGTGTGGGTGCATGGCGGCGGCTTCACTGTGGGCTCTGGGAACACGGATTCCTTTGGTCCCGACTACCTCGTGCGCCGCGGGGTCGTCCTGGTGACGCTCAACTACCGCCTGGGAGTCCTCGGTGAGTAAAAACACACTTCATTAACAAGATCTGTGCCATGCACCGACAGTAGTTTTCGTAAGCAGCACGTTTCTTCTTTTCCTGATAACTTCTATGGTTCGGTATGTAATATCAGTCGGCTTCTGGTGGTTGTAGAAATTGATCCATACGAAATTCGTAAAAACATTTTCAATATAAAAAGGAAGTAGTAAGGTGATAGAAACAAGGTTTTAATTTGCCATGATACCATCTCCGCCTTAGAAAGTGGTTAGCTTCGTATAACTATTGCGAGAATGTTTCATCTGGTTTCAAAACAAACACAGGCTAGAAAACAACATTTAGCCTTCAGTTCATTGTGCTCTCATTTTTAAGCATTAGTAGCTGCAGTATAATCTGCGTATTACAGAACAGGTGGTTGGCGGTGACCTGTGGTTCTAATTTCTACTATTATAGCTTGCTCAACTCCGAAGATAAATGGGTTTGCAACTATACTCACAGGAGCTGTTGACGGTCGGTACGTCACCTTACTCTAATGCTGACGCACAATACGGCTATTTGTCACCTAGAGAAGGGTCTGTAACTTAGCAATAGCTCTTTTGTTTGTTTCCTTTCTTTCCAATATGCAATGTGGACTGCAATAGTGTATTGATTGTTTGTGTGACATATTATTGAATTATTAACTTTTCTCTTAACAGTATTGGATCAACATATTGTCTTAATCATTCCCTATGTCTTAGAATAATGATGGGGTTGGTTCATTTAAAGAAGTTTAAAGCTAAAATTCGTTAAATTTATTTATAATAAATTTTTTAAAATGTAGAACATTTTCATTGTTATTTCATTCAAAGAAGGACAACATTGAACACCTACCATCATACAATCGAAACGTCTCTATTCTTTCCTGTCCAATCACACAATTTTTTGAACATTTCAGTGTTAGGAGTAGGGCTATGCGTTTAAAGTGTTAGCGTGATAACTCACGTATGTTGGTGTTGTAAGTGAAATTCTTTTGATTAAGCGTGCTGGTATTTCTAATTCGATTGGTGTTTAGAGGGACAATAAGATGTTATTATTTCCCCAGTAAAGTTTATTTAGTTTCTCTGTCGTTCAGACGAAGTGCTGTAGAGGTTACAGGTCCAATGGGTTCCTTTACCACCAAACGTTTCCAAGGTTTCTTGATTAACGCACCGATGATATTATAATGGTCTGTTTTTAAAATCGATTTTCATTATCTAAATAATCCGCAATTAGGAAATTCCTTCAACCTCTTGTACATTTACTTCATTTGATACTTCAAAAAATGAATTCTTTGCTCTTAAGTGGATAAGACAATTACTCTTAGATGCGTCATGATTTGTTAAGTTTGAATAAATTACCCAACCATATGCAAAACAGAAAAAAATAAACAAATGGAAGAGACTACAAGCTGAAATGAAAAAAGTGTTGTATTTGATTGATCGTACAAACATTTTTAAAAAGCCATATTTAATTTTAAAATTTAGATGCAGCTGAAATGTGTTATCTTATTGTCTGTATATCTGAACATTCTAATTGTTGTTTGTCTTTGTGTTTCGTATGTTGTTTTATTTCATTACTGGAAAGTTCCCGTCGTTACTCGGTATGGTTGAAGCTGATTTGCCTGTAAAGCAATTTGAAACATTTGTGTCAAATTCTGCTCAGTATTTCCGGAAAAAACGAACTATTTTTTTTTTTTTTTTAAAAAAAAAAGTTCGACATATATCCGAAACGTCCTGGAAAAAGAGGAAGGGGTTAGTTACTATTCTGAGGGTTTTGTTAGAGACGATTATGCTATTTTGACCCTCATTTTTTCATGAACAAAATTCTATAGTAACGAAGACCATTAGGAGGTGTCGTACTATTTCCGTGTTCCCACTGAACAAGCCTAATTATGATGTTACAGAACTGAGTGAAACATAACGTTAAAAAGAATAAAAATGCATTCACATTTTCATTTCTTTCTCCGGCGGAAGATTACCTATCATCATAAGAAATACAGCAAATTCTAAATCAGATTTTAAGATTTCGAATTTATTCTTCAGAATATGAGTTCTTACTGTAAATATCCTATCAAAATCGATTCAATAGTTTTCAGGTTATGCCACATTATTTGCTAAAAATACTGAAGTTTATAACAGATTGCAGTTTTCTGCACCTGTGAATCAAATAGCTGCAATTGCTATATGTATTTCAACGACTAACCCCCGGTATCTGTAATGCCGGATGAGGACAAACTGGTATTTTCTTTGACCTTCCGTCTTCCGGGTAGTGAAAGGAGGTGGGTTGGGGTTAATTTATTCCTACAATATTTTTAGTTGCCCAGTCAGAAATATGTGTACCACGTTTCATAACCCCAGACATTCGTGCAGGAAATATGTAAAAGACGCAATCGTTAAACAGTAAGTTATAAAAATATCGGAAATGGTCTACTGAATGACATAATTAATTGTAAAATGAATAACTGAAATATTATAGGAGAAGCTAGCTCGTTTATAATGCAGAATGTGTAGCGATCTGCAGGACCACCAGACAAGCTTCAGTTGAATTACAAGTATCCAGAATTATTTTCCTAAATTGCTTTCAGTTTTATTTTAAAACCCAACAGATATCAACAGTTAATATAATTTCATTTCAAAACGTCAGAGATTGTAGCTGTGTGACCTGAGATCGTAGCGTTGAGAAGTAAAGAAATACAATTTGCAGTACAGAGACTTGCAAAATATTTCTAGCAGAATATTAACAACAAAATCCGCCAAAATTTATTTTTGCATTTAAATCTCTAGGAGATTGTGCAGTGAAACAATGATATAAAGTAGGTATGGCAACCTTTTCTTAGCTGAGGGCAGAATTTCGGAACTTAATCAGGTCGCGGGCCGTAGGTAAGAAATAGTAGGTAGTAGGGTGGTTGGTAAAATCTCTCACGAAATATCATCGGGGGGGGGGGGGGGAGGGGGGGTCGACGGAAATCTCACGTGAGATTTTGTGAACTTTAATTGACTGTAGAGCTAAAAAAAAAAAAAAAAAAACTTAAATACCTATTTACGGGATAAAAACCGTCTTTTCAACGTTTTCGGGATCGCGAGAGCTAAAAAAAGGCCTCAAAACTTTCCCGCGAAAATCTCACCTCACCGAGGAGGGGGGGGGGAATCGGTATTCCGAAAAATCACCTTACCTAAAATGTGGACGCTCCCTTGTGAATAAAAAGCCAATGAAAATTCATTTTTATTTATTTATCAGAATTAGAATAGCATAACATACACAAAGTAAATTAACAAAAACAGGTAGAAAAAATCAAATGAAGTTTAATGAGAGACTTGAGTTTGAAGCTGAGAAATAAGATCATCGATATTGGGGTCAATAGCACTAGTACAGAGGCGCAAAGTGTTTTCTAAATTAACATCTATAAGTCGAGTACGATGCTTATTTTTATTAATTTTCATGATTGAAAAAAGCTGCTCACATTTATACGTGCTTCCAAATGTGCAAATCATTTTTCGTGCGAAAACTCTCAGCTGTGGATATTTCTCTTCGGAAAGGTATGTTCTGTAAAATTCACTTAGTTCAACGTCATCAAATTTAGACTTCAGATATAAGTCTTCTTGAAGCTCGATCAACTCCATTTGTAGGTGAAGCGGAGCATCTTCCACATTACACTTACACGGATTTGCAAAAATATTGAAAGTGCTGTCCATATTCTTAAAATCGGAAAACCGATCATTGAATGCTCTGACAATAGTTTTAGTTCTTCAGCATAGCGACCGTATTCAATGTTTACATTACTGGATAATGTTAAAAAATGAAAACAGTTTTTATTTCTCATTTGTGTTTCCCAGAAGTTAATCTTTTTTGAAAAGCTTTAAGATGACTGTACAGCTGATTTACCAATTGCCCTTGTTTTTGAAGCTTCAAGTTCAACTCGTTTAAGTGTCCTGTGATGTCCACCAGGAAAGCCAAGTCACAAAGCCATGTAGGATCACAAATTTGCGGTAATGATTTCTCTTCATTTCCATAAAATCAGCTATTTCTTTTCTTGAGGTCATAAATCTTTTAAGCATTTTACCTTTGCTAAGCCACCTTACTTCGCAATAGTATGTCACATCATCGTGCTGTGAAGAGAGATCATCCAAAAATGTTTTAAACTGGCGATGGTTAAGACCGCGGGATCTAATGAAACTTGATGGTATTTATTACCACATCCATAACGTTCTTCAGTCGAATGGACTTAGAGCACAAGTTTTGTTGGTGAATAATGCAGTGCAGAATTATTAACTCACATTCTTGCACATTCATAGTGGTTGCTCTTTCCTTCAGAATTCCTACAAAACCTTTTCGTGAACCGACCATCGAAGGCGCACCATCTGTACACACTCCAATTAATTTATACCACTGCAAACCATATTGCTCAAAGTACATTGCACCTCGGCAAAAATATCTTTTTCCAGTAGTGGTCCCTTGTAGCGGCCGTAAAGCCAGTAGTTCCTCTGTCACTAGAAATTGTTCATCAATACCTCGTATAAAAATAGCTAACTGGGCTGTGTCAGATAAATCTGTGCTCTCGTCCAGAGCAATAGAAAATGCTTGAAAACCAGCTAATCTGTCAGTCAATGTGTTTTTTGATATCACTAGCCATCATATCTATACGTCGAACTACAGTACGTCGCGATAAGCTCACTTTCTCAAACACTGTCTTTTTTTCTGGGCCACAAAAGTTCTGCAACATCTACTAGGCACTCCTTAACAAATTTCTCCATCAGAAAGGACTTCGATGTTTTCGCTATTTTATAACTAACTATAAAACTAGCTTTAACAACACTGTCTAGATTGATCTTTGTGAATGGAACATTTGTTGCTGTTCCCTAAATCGGTAATGAGTTTTTTTATTTTCTCCTTTCTTAATTGACCTGTAAGTAAATTATATTGAGCGAAATGCTTGCTGGAGTAATGCCGCTTCATATTGTATTCTTTTAAAACGGAAATTGTTTCACTGCACAACAAGCACATAGGTTTACCACTGTGCATGATAAAAAAGTATTCATAAGTCCATTTGTCTTGGAATTGACGACACTCTGTATCCACTTTCCGCCTTTTTAAACCAGACATCTTGATAGATTGTTGACACGTTTCGCTGTACGGTTTACGTATTACCCCGCAATAAGCAACTAGAAACACACTCGATCGTACGCGAATATGCCGTGCAAGCGGTCAAAGTTGACTGAAGGATGAAAACATGCCGAGCAGCTAGCGGCGAAGATCAAAGGCGCGGTCGCGACAGTTGTTTCAACAATGTGAAACAAAAGCATTGTTAGTAATGAGTCAGCGCATGCCGAACTAACAGTCGCGTTTGAAGCGCTTAAAGGTCATCGGGAGGCTTCCTGAATGTTTACCATTTGTCTCTTTCTAACGATATTTCTCGATTTTAGTCTTTATGATTTGAATAAATACATTTTTTTTTGCACGTTACTTGAACTTACTGAATCTCTCGCGGGCCGGATTGAAGCTGGCGGCGGGCCGGATCCGGCCCGCGGGCCGGGGGTTGCCCATATATGATATAAAGTACCAGTTTCAGCGATAATTTAAAATTAAGATATTTTCTTAACACTGAAATTCGTTTGAAGTTGTTCTACGCCATTGTTGCTGACAGGTTTCATGAGCACGGGCGACTCGGTGGTGCCCGGCAACATGGGCCTCAAGGACCAGGTGATGGCGCTGCGCTGGGTCAAGGACAACATCGCGGCCTTCGGCGGAGACCCCGACAACGTCACCATCTTCGGGGAGAGCGCGGGAAGCAGGTCCTGCCATCTCCTCATGTTATCGCCTCTAGCCCAAGGTAGGCTCATGATGAACCCTCGACGTAGAAGCCAGATTAGTTGATGATACTGCAGTGAGCTTTCATTACTGCTAGAGAATCTAATAGCCAAGAACTTTAGCTCTTTCCAGTCGTGTTATCCGCTAAAAGGTACGATCACTAAAGTTCTTATTTGCAGTATCTGCCAACTGGAAGTTTCTTATTCTCGCTTGTAACTCTACGCCTCATCGACGTCGATGTCATAAGAGGTGGAAAGGACTTGGGGCAAATAATGGGAAGGAATTTGGCTATGATCTTTTTGAAGTAACCCGTGAGAAACTGAAATCTGTATGGCCTGACGAGGACGATTGGTACCATTTTCTTTAATCTTTTGTCTTGCGGGCAGTGATACTCCATATCGGACGATAATATCATGAGTTTGATGTACTCATTTTTTCGTGACACCTCCCTGTAACAATCCACAAATAACTTTTGTTTGTACTAGCTGTTTTTCCAGGCTCTTATTCTTTCCCACTCCACTCCAGTCTACCCAAATAATGACCCCATAGAACTTAATATTTTCTGACGCACAAGCTTTTCCTATTACGTGATCAAAGTGTCCTGCCCAGTTGAACTTGTTATGTCAAGATATTTACATTTTAAGCCTTCAACAACCAATTCGTTTTTCCCATCTAATAACCATTATCATTCTTTAATTTTCTACTTGTGTACTTAATAAGCTTATTCTTCTTTGCACTTATCTTCATCTCATGTTTGCCAACCCAGCTAGATATTATGTCCAGGTCACCATACAGCTGTTCAATCCTCCGACGTTTTGATCCTAATATATAGCATTATGTAATCTGAAAAACACCTAACTTCTGATAGTAAACCATCAACACAATCATTAAAATAATTAATAGCAATGGTCTCAATACCCTACTCCCATTTTCGCTTCCATTCCTTTTGATATGCATTTCATACCACACTCGGAATAAGCAATTCTTTTTTCACTAGATGCCAAATGACACCGTATCTCTGATTGTAACTTAACTTTACTTTGGAAGAAAACAGCTTTTAATATTTTTGTGTGTGTGCCATATTTCGGCGAAAAAACTGTCAACGAGTGTTGTGAAAAATGTGAACACGCTACTTTAACCACCCTGAAACTGAAAACTATACTGAAAACGAACATGAAAGGTGTGTTTGGTTGGAATGAAGAATGTTTGAGCGAGGCTTAACTACAGCGCCAGTGGCTGTTGGAGTTGTGGGCGATCATTCATTCATGTTATTTGAGGGTGCACACAGGGGAGCGTGCCGCAGACCAGTGTACACGGCCCCTGATTAAAGACCACCCTGCGGGCAACGCGCCAAGTGGAAAACAGGTACCCGCTGACGGGTACCGCCACGAATATCACGAAAGTTTGTGGTAAGGAATTAGCGAGACATAAAAAATGATGAATATTTCTGACGGGCTTACGAAGTTCTCTTCGAAATATATCCTTATGATAAAATTATAACCGGGAAAATGTTTGTAAATTTAAGATATGGTAAAAAAAAAATGCACCATTAGAAGATACAGAAAAGGAATTAACCGGTTTTTATTTGAGTGTCTGTAGGATGGGATGAACGGAATTCATACAAGAACTACTGGTTTGAATTTTATGATATTTCCATTACTGTACTGCCGCCTGTCTATGAAAGATGAGTACTTCATTTTGAAGTAACGTCGAAAATATAAGAAATTTAAGATAATTTTTCGTTGATCTCGATTAACGCAGTAATTACTGATTGGTTTTTGATGGAGTTTTTGCCTAGCGTGGCGGGTGATCGGTAACGCATTTGAGAGGATTCGGGTTCGAATCCCAGTCTGGTCATCCAAATTAGGGTTTTCCACACAAATCACTCCATACGAATGTCGGGATGGTTAGCTGAAAATTCCATTGCCGAAATCCTTCCCGTTCCTTGCTTCTGCCCTTTCCTTCTTTCCCACCTATAATTACCTAGACGTCGACGAGTAAAGCCAAAGCAAAAAATAAAGAAAATTGATGAAGTTTCCCCCATGATCCTGCTGGTAAATTAAGATATGGTTAAATTTGATGAGACCTAGAAAAGCTGAAAAAATATTAAAAATTTCTTCATACTATGGTCCTGTGATTAGAATGAGAGATGATTTATATTGATGTTTCGTAAAAATGTTTAAAACTTAACATAGAAGGGTCTAAAAATCAGTATCCATTCTAAGGTGAAATACTTCTTCTGAGAATGTTAATCGCGGTTTTACCAGTGACTTCGTATTATTCGGATGAATTAAGTTATTTTGCTGTGGGGACCCTCCATGCAAAAAGAATGTGTGTTCAGCGAGCCGTGCTTGATGTAGCTCTTAATGATGTTGGTTTAAGAGAGATGTCTGTACATTAATAGTCCACACGAACGAAGTTCCGGACAGCGGCTAGTTCACAATATAGTTACGAATATTTTAGACAATATACTTTCTTTACCTCGAATACTGCTGATTATAATCGTAATTCCGAAAATCGTGACAAATGAGCAGCTAAATCGTGACAACGGACGTTGTTAACTCATCTTAATCTCAATGAAACAATGTTACTTTTGACGTTAAGAATTTAACGCAGAGAAATGAAAAGCGCAGTCTTGCTTACATTTCAGTTATTGAAAATTTTTAGTTACTCAGAAATACAGTCGCAACACGTATTGAGTGACGAAAATTATGGCTTGAGTGATTAATGAATAATTGTGTAAAAGTACCCAAATAGTTTAGTTTTTCTGGGCACCTAAAACAGATTTATTATAACTTCAGTTGGTAGTTGATAAATAAAAAAATTGTAAAGTGTCGCGGAGCAGCACTTTTTATGGGTTAAGAGATATGACATAATTATCATGATTAAGATGTACGTCACAGCATTTAGGTGTACATTGTACAATTGAACATGTCCTAGCGGTTAGTACATTAGAGTCAAGTTCTAATATCAGGTAGAGAGCGTGGACTCGAATCCCTCACATGACAAACTTTGCCAATATATCGAGTTATTCACTGTAGTAGTTGTGAAAATGAACGTTATTAGATTGGTGAAGATGAAATCTGGTTTGTCCTATCTCTCTTGCTCCATATCTGATACGTTTCTACTTTCCTGAGTCTCTCTCTCTCTCTGTGTTTGTGTGTGCTCGCGCGCGCGTCGCGGCGCGTGCCTTATGTTTCTGTGCATGGCATCCTCTTTTTCTGTCACCACCTCACATTAAATAGTACTTAACGCTATGATGCAGATGTGTAGTTGTTATACTTTCCGCACCCCAAACTCATTTGCGTAATGATAGTAATGTTGTGTGTATGAACTCTGCAGGTTCTTTAGATTTATACGGTGGTCGTGTTTCGTGAAGGGAATTTACCTAACATTAATGATTTTTACCAGTTTTGGAATCTACGTAATTTTCACGGTTTTATCCACTTTTCCCAAGTTTCACTAATTTTCCTGATGTTCAGAATTTTAATTTAATTTTCGAATAAATACCCATTTTCGACATTAATTTGTGGATTTTATTCTGCCATTTCAAGTGTAAGAGGTGACTTAAACTAATTATGCAGGTATGACGTTCAGTTCTTTTCTTCCATGCGAGTTTTGTAAATGAATATGCATGTGAGTGATGATTTCTGTGTATGCTGGGTGTACTGGTATCAGTGTTTGAGTTTGTTGTCTGTGGGTAGGAAGTTGGTGGGTGAGAGATTTGTACATTTCCGTGTGAATCATGTTGTCTATATGGCTAAGTCTAGATGTATGCAATATTGGGGGAAAATTTTCTCTCCATACCTGTAGTTCAGTGTGGTGTCTGCGTAGGCTGGGTGTACCTGTCAAACTGGCAGAAACTTGGTAAGCTTTCGGCAGATTATGAGAGAGACAGTGATACAGCTTTGCGATATTTACGAAGTGATAGTGTAAAGTATGACTTATCCACGAAGTTATGAGGGTATATATGGCATATATGTTGAAAGTGAGCTTGTGCTCTGAAAAATGGGATAGCTGGAAGGGATGAACGTCATTCGTCGGTAATGGGTCAGAATTTTAAGAATCAAGGGGTACTAGCTGAATGTATGCATATACGCCTTCCTTGTAATAACAAACTGTCTACAATAGTTAGGTATACCAACCGAATTGTCCTACGTGGATCGTCGATGTAGTCGTTGTTGAAATACCACAAATATGACGATTGAAGTATTACAATACATATATGTCCTCAGGTTCAAAGGGAGTCACGATGTGCCCTGAGTTTCTTAGAGCGGTAGAGCGGAAGTGGATGTGAAGCTTCATATTGCTTCCCGAGACTCTCGTAACAGTACCAAATTCATACTGTGACACAGCAAACTAGTTGCTGCGTTGCAAGTTTCCATCTGATGAATCCTGCGGGAGGATACAGTCAACCTTCGGTTTCTGAACCTAGTATGGCATCACTGCATTGCGTACACATTTTAAAACATATCGCTCATTTGCTGCAACAGTGACACAACTAAAAAACGACAATTTTATAGAAGGACCAATTGAGATGTCTCGTGTGAAACAACTTTATGCATTCATTAGAAAATAACTTATCTGCAAGTTTTATTGAAATAATACAATATAAAAGAAGGAAAATGTGTAGTATCAGTTGTAGTATTTTAAGAGAATGGTCCAAACTAAGATTATAACTCAAGACAGCTCGTTTTTTAGTTATGTCATTGTTGCAGCAAATGAGCGATATGTCTTAATAGTAGAAGCTGCATTCCTGCTTGTGGTATTTGCATTAAACGATATCTCTCGCCGGTTTATTGATCCAATTATTCGCAGAATGGTGGAGGATATGATAGTTTACAATGCTCGGTATTTCTGTCATCGTCATTTGCAGATTATAAACATAGCTAGCATCACTCCGACACACACATCAAACCACATACGTTCACTCACCACCATGCATCAACACTCACTTACTGCCACCGATCATAAAAACTGATCAAAATTTTAAAAAATGTGTAAATTTTTCACAAAAAAAGGCGTCATCGGTATAAATTTGTTGAGATGGAGGGTGCCTTAAAGTGATTCACAGGGAATTCCACACATTTACACCAACACCATATTATTTTTTTCACCCCGTGCGAATCAATGTATGAAGTGATGGTTGTTTCCTCAGGTGCCTGATGGAAATAGGTATACATCTAAGGTTTCTGCCACGTTACAATTTTTGGAAGAGCATTTTAATTCCATGACTTAATTATCCCAGTGAATGAGAATTCAGTTTCTTGCTCTATTACTTCAAGAAACTCGAGGACAATGGACTATGGACTATGGAGAGTCTTACGTTCCTTTAGATGAATGTCACAGATGGGCACAGTAAAGTGAAGGTCACACTTGTAAACCTCAGGGCATGACTTAGCTTAACATAAAGTGTCACCTGGTTCACGTCGACACAATTATTGCGTCTGGGTTTGTTTCAGGATAACTGGTTGAGAGACTCTTGTACACTTCCGTTGTTGCACTCTTCAGCGAGCAAACTGTTAAACGCGTGAAAGTTCACTCGCTTTGCACTGATTACAGAATGTTCACGGTCGCAGTAATGGGGTTCAGGAGGACACAAGTTGGAATATACCGAATTTAGTTTCCACACTTTAGCTGTCATTAGTTATGGAAAGATTTTGTTCCAATCATACATTAACTCTTTTCCAGATTTCTCCATTCCAGCTGATTTAGCTGATTTGCTTAGTGTGTAAATTTCATGTAAAAGCTTCAATCGGTGGTTTTAGAAAGTAGAGCTAAGCATACAGTAGCAGAACAGGTTCAGTTCCAAATGTTGGCAACACCACCGCATATTTTAATTTATTTAATAAGGTGAACCATTTGAAAGAAGTTCGCAGAGAAATAAGTCGTGTGTCTGTGCAGGTCTGTTCCAGCGCGTGATTTGCCAGAGTGCTGTAGCGTTTAAAGGCAGCTTGCACCAACCGCTGCGGGAGCGCGCCTTCCGACTAGCGCGCCACCTGGGCCTCCCAGAGACAGCGACCACTTCCCAGCAGCTACTCGACTTCATGATGAAGGTGCCTGCAGAGGCGCTCGTCAGAAACCTCCTCGAGGCCAGATCAGAGAAGGTAGGAACCACGAACAGAGTAACGGTACTGTTAAGGTTCTTTGGTGGGTTTTATTACTGCATTAATTAAAAGTCCACCAAAAAACAAGGTTATGTGAAGATGTTCGTTTATTTTGAACAAATCAAAACAAGTCTGCGACATTCACAAGCATAGTTGTTATAATCCAAAGATGCAATACTGACTTACTGAATACTTGAATTGAATCGACAACTTGCATGAATGTCTCTGTAACACTGAATTAATACTTAATGCAAACTAACTTCTCTGTCCAGGCGATCTGTTTATATAGAGTCTATCGAAGTTACGAGAATTCTTCAAAGGCATCCGCCCGATATTTCTCGATCATTAACAATCACTCAAACAATCAAACATATTAAAAAACAATCGGAATTGATACAAAATTAATTAATAACATTACAAAATGATTAGAAATGGTAATTATACATACTTAAATACAAAATTATTTACAGAAATCCTCTCAAATGGTGGAAAATTGTCCTGTAGACATCGTAACATACATTAATACAAGTAATTACAAACTTTTAATAAATTCTCTTGCATCATTCGGTTCTTAAACATATTAAATGATCTTTAAATAATTTTCTTACCTAAAACAAAGTCTATATATACTTATTTACAAGAAATTACAAAATAAACATATCAAAATCACTTTCAACCAAACTTTAGCTCATTACAAATATTTCACACAGTCCAATACTATCCAAAATACAGGTATTGGGGCTGTTACAACCCCTCCCCAGGATTCACTTAATTTTACGCAGATAAAATTGATTGAATCCGTCATGAATCTAAGCAGGTTGAATGTACACATAATGCAGACATGAACAGATTCCAATCAATCAACCATAATGACTTTTACAATGAACAAATACAATTCTTCATCACATACAACATCTGCACATATTCCATGACACTGATTTTACAATAATTGTCTTTTCTCAGATCCAATCATTTTATCATTTACTGTTTTTACACAACAAACGTTCAATGCCATCACCTTAAGTTACAATTATTTTCACTCCAAATTACACACTTGATGTCTGCTTGTTAACTACACCAGTCTGTTTACATTTTACAGCTGATAATTTGTCACCACAATGTAAAAAGTAACAACATCATGAAAACACCAAAAGTCTCTACACAAAACTGTCACAAATTATACATTGAAATGCTTACATCTGCATCTGAACTTAAATACTCACACAAACTATTTACATACATCCATTCAAAAACTTATTTACAAAATTAGATATTTAAATGTAGGGACCCCTCCCCAAACCATGCATTTCAATTAATTCTCATAAGTGGGTTCCAGGATTTCCCTGGGAACCCAAAACCGTGTAAGTTACTTTTTCATAACCTTCCAGTTTTCTTCAACTTTTATATACACATCTAATATTACATTTCTATTTACACAAAGCTTCATTATATACAGACAGAAAAACAAACTTCCAATCATCTCAGACAACAGACTTTGGTACAACCACACAACAGCTGAGACATACAATGGTTCTGTTTTAGCAAATTGATTGTCACTTAAAAGCAATGCTGTTGACTCAACTGGTAATACAAATTTATTATTCTCACTACTACAGTTTTGTCCATCATTACTCCCAACCCCACTCTTCATCATCTGATTACTACTTAAACTTACCAACTTATCTGAATCAGTTCCTAAAACTGTTTTAACATCTGGCTTACTGACTTCCTCCACAAAATAATTATTTTTCTCAGCAACTACTACTTCACTATTAGCTTCCACATCAAAGAGAGTACAAAACATAGTGTCATCTAAGTCACATTCTGTACAATTTTCCAGATAAGAAACTGGTTCAGATAAATCCTTACTCCCACCCATTTCTTCACTGTCATCATCTACACCAAATAAAGAGCTAAATAACGTATCAGCTAGGTCAAAATTAGGACATTTTTCCAACTTAGGGATTGGTACATAAGGCTTTTCAACCACTCTCTCTTCAGAAGACAAATACTTTGACTTACAATTCTCCTCCTCATCTGGGTCTCCTATCCACACCACTGTATCACCTTCATCTTCAAGATATTTGAGAAACTCCTCGATTTCAGCACTTCTACAAACTTCATTACCACCTATCCTAGCACACATAGTCCCAACTATGCCATTCTGGACCTTACAAGTTTCTGATAGCCACACTGTAGTATGCACTATAAATTCTGCACCCCTTTTTGTAATTAAGCAGTGACCATTTCGAAAATCTTCTACATGAAAATTATTACTTTCGCACACTGATTCTAGTGATAAGGTACTATGGTGGTCCCCTTCCCACTTTATCTTATTATCAGTCATCAACATCATTAATTACATCTATCATAACCTTATCCTGCAATTCACTTGCTGCTATCTCTACCTCTTCCAATAAATCTTCTCGGGGATTATTCATAAAAAGGGTATTAACGCTATAGCAGTTGGTACCTGGACCCACAATCTTACCCACCACTGCGGGGCCCGTCACAGAGGGGGTCTTTAGTTTGCCTGCCCTCCATGCTGCCTTTCACTTTCAGATTGAGGGTTCTGTTCTCTCACTCCCCCATTATCATTCCTTCTTGCATAATTATTACGATCCCTTCCCCTCGATCTACCATCCCTTGACCCATTACCCCTTCTAGGGGGACTCCTGCTGCCCCTCCTATGGTATTGATGGTGGTAATGTTGTTCATTGAATGACTCCTGGGCATCCAAGCGTCTCAACAATTCAGAAACTCTATCCACATTTACTACATCCAAAGTGGCAATTAAATTTCTTGTTTGCTGAGGTAGCCTAGCCCCTATTAAATCAATAAATTCCTCCTCTCCATAAGGATGGTCTAGGTACTTACAACGGATCCAAAATTTATGAAAAAAATCATGTTGAGTTTCCCGACCAGGTTTATAGGGCCTTCCCGTCATCAACTCCCTCTTTTCTTGAATTTGCCTGCTTGTCGACCAAAAATGTTTCAAAAAATTTTCTTTAAACAACTTGTAGTCAGTCACTTCCCTAGCTTGTCTATCACCCCATGCCCTAGCATAAGACTTTAGATGTTTACCCACAAGTGCAATTTTCTTATTATCGGGTAACAAATTAAAATAGTCTGATTTTTCAAAATTATCTATAAATTCAATAGGGTGAAGCCTCCCACTATCATCATAGAATTCAAATTCTTCTTTTACATCGACACTGAAATTTGGATTACCTGTTAAGGGAATCTGACTTAACTGAACCTGTAACCCAGTAACCCTTTTTTCTAACTGATTTACATTACTTTCTAATCCACACGCTAACTGTTCCTGTTGATTTACCAATGCATTAACATTTTTCCCTATACCGAACACTTCCTGTCTTAACTCATTAGCTTTAACATCATTAGCTTGGAATAAAGCAACATATTCCTCCCTCATCTTATCACAATTTTCACTGACTTCCTTCACCTCTTTATAAATCAAATTTTCACATTCAGCCTTATTCTGTTAACAAAATTTTGTAACTTTCTCAAATTTCTCCTGACATTCTGTTACTACCTTCCCCAATTTAGAATCTAAATTGTTAATATCTTCCTTGAATTGAGAGCTAAAACCCTGAAACTGCTCTGTGATTTTAACATCAAAACATTTAGTCAAATCAGAGAATGTTTTATCATTGTTTTGTTGCAGTTGAGAAAACTTATCATTAATTTCAGAAATTTGCTATCAAATTTGGAAAATTTATTATCAAATTTGCCATCAATTTCGGAAAACTGAGACTTAATTTCAGAAAATTTGTTGTCAAGATTCAACTCAGTTTTAAATTCAGAAAAGTTGCTGTCATTATCACTTTTTAACTCATTTCTAAATTCAGAAAATTTGTTATCCAATTTGGAAAACTTGCTATCAAATTTGTCATCAATTTCGGAAAACTTACTGTCAGTATCACTTTTTAACTCATTTCTAAATTCAGAAAACTTACTATCAAGTTTTCCATCAAGTTCAGAAAATTTTGCATTAAAATTGGTTACAAATGACTCTAGAAAAGCTTGCAGGTTCTTATTATCAGCCATTTTTAGTAATTAGCAAAATCAATATACAAAACAATATTAAGGAAAATTAAAATCTTTCCAAACTGCCACACGATAACATGCAAAAGAAATCACTTGAATATTCAATGCCGTACTTACAGTTATTCCTCACTTTCGTATCACATTAAATTTCACTTAGAAGCACTTATTTGATCATTAAGCACCACACTGACTTCAAACACTTAACCACACTTTTCACAATTCACTGTAGGAAGACGATTTTGAGGCCGAAGGAAATCCACTCGTCGTCGGAAGATTACAGCCAATTGCCGATGAAAAATCTCCGCCTTAGGCCGTCAAATCCGTGTCGTCGCCGGTCGAAATTTCCTCTCAGGTTTATCGCCGATAATCCGTCGAAATTTTCTGCAGATTCTTTTTAGAAGATAAACATCCCACAGATGTTTAAGAACTTCTCGTCATGTCAACGGTCGCCATGTTAAGGTTCTTTGGTGGGTTTTATTACTGCATTAATTAAAAGTCCACCAAAAAAACAAGGTTATGTGAAGATGTTCGTTTATTTTGAACAAATCAAAACAAGTCTGCGACATTCACAAGCATAGTTGTTATAATCCAAAGATGCAATACTGACTTACTGAATACTTGAATTGAATCGACAACTTGCATGAATGTCTCTGTAACACTGAATTAATACTTAATGCAAACTAACTTCTCTGTCCAGGCGATCTGTTTATATAGAGTCTATCGAAGTTACGAGAATTCTTCAAAGGCATCCGCCCGATATTTCTCGATCATTAACAATCACTCAAACAATCAAACATATTAAAAACAATCGGAATTGATACAAAATTAATTAATAACATTGCAAAATGATTAGAAATGGTAATTATAGATACTTAAATACAAAATTATTTACAGAAATCCTCTCAAATGGTGGAAAATTGTCCTGTAGACATCGTAACATACATTAATACAAGTAATTACAAACTTTTAATAAATTCTCTTGCATCATTCGGTTCTTAAACATATTAAATGATCTTTAAATAATTTTCTTACCTAAAACAAAGTCTATATACACTTATTTACAAGAAATTACAAAATAAACATATCAAATCACTTTCAACCAAACTTTAGCTCATTACAAATATTTCACACAGTCCAATACTATCCAAAATACAGGTATTAGGGCTGTTACAGTACGACACTTGTGATCCTACTACTATACTCCAGTAAGCAACTCAGGTAATTAAACTAGAAGTCACGTGATTTTCATTTGTTAAATTTTTAAAATTATAATTATTAGTTCCACTAAAATCACAGGAATAACTTCAAAATAAGTCAGTGTCCGTGAGATACTATCCGCCTAGCCAACAAATAAAATAAAATGGTGTTAATCTCCTGAAATTCGAATATAATTCGCTATAATGTCTTCATGTTCACCACTAAAACTTTACAGGTTACAGGCTAAACGAAAAATGCAGCTATCGGATGCTACCAGTGCGTGAAACGTTGACTTAATTCTTTCGTTGCTACACATTCTTCGCCTTTCATCTCCTCTCAATTTAAAAAGCGACATGAAGATTTTAAATAACAAAATATTCGCCACTGCGTCGTAAAAGCTATTTTGCTCTGTGAATCTATGTTGTATCTATATACCGAATGGATTGTTTTCATTATCTGTAAACACGCCACTGACGTTGCAGAACGAAATTGACCTTGAAGAATCATCTTGTGTAGACCGCATTTTAATCTCACTACAACAGGGAGGAAGAAAAGAAAACATTTTAGATTTATTTGATCCTTGTAGTGAAAATATTTCTCGCTGAAAGCATTTCACAACCGCATGGCCGTCTCATATTTTGGCATTGTTATTTAATTTGTGACTACTTTTCTGTAGAAGATGAAGAGGGGGAGGGAACATAAAGAATACATCAATCAAATTAGTTAATTCAAATTTCAAGAGATTTGTTTTTTTTTTTTTTAGGCGTAGAACATCTGACAGCTCACATGGTGGGCCAGTTGTAGAAAGCTGATAACGACTTGTAAATCTCTACAATCTCAGTTTATAGTCTTCAGGTAGACGGACGCTATAGATTTCCAAGCAATCTACTTCTGCCCCTCCACGGCACTCGAGTAATAAGAATTCTGTGTGGGGTTAGGAGTTTAACTTCATTCAGATAACTGTTCCAGAAGTTAGGAATTTCAATATTGGTTGCCGAGTATGTATATATTTACATTAATGTCCTTTGCAGTTAACAATTTTACTTTATTTGAAACAAGTAGTAAAATACACAATTATAGCACTAGAAGTAAAAATGATCTTCACAGGGATTGCAGCTCGCTGTCATTTGTTCAAAAGAGATGAGATATTTATAAGCTCCTGGCGCATATTAAACGTCTGGCAGCGGATTAAATTCAGGAAAAATTAAAGGCATATTTAACAACTCCTATTCCATACGAAAATTTCTTTATAAGTAATTCCCAGTATCTTATGTAAATGTAGCTGATATAAGTAATATACAAATTATTAGTGATAGTGCATCTTTTGGCTGTGCATTAATTTTATCATGTAACTAATTTGCTGCAAATTAGTGTTCTTTTTGGCGCGTGCATTAATTTTATCATGTAACTAATTCGCTGCAAATTAGTGTTATTTTCCACATCCACAGAGCCACTCTCTTATATCGAGATCTTTCAAAAACGGATTTATTATATTTTACATAGTTATAGTGGCCAGTTTTCAGTACTGTGACTCTTAACAGAGGCTCATAGTGATGGAGATGAGCATGATAAACACATCGAGCCTCTCCTAGATCAACGATCCGTCTTAGCCTCTAAACGTCGAAAATCTGAGTCAGCGTTCCTTTTATTCCCATTAGAGAGGTATCAGTCAGTTTCTGATACTGGGCATTTAAATACATCTACATCTCATATGTTAGCGGTTGACACAGCTGATCTCGTAAGAACAAACTCCCAGCTTTTCAAACAAAATTGCCTTGTTTCCCCTGTGTGCTGAACAGCCCGGTAAACATGAGTGGTACTAGGGAACTTGTCACCATGTCATTTCCGCACCACCTCAGTAGCGTATGTATGTAAGAGTGCTCGTCCGGTAAACTATGAAAAAACAGTAAAATTCCATATACCAAGCATCTACCAGCTCTACCAGACGCAAGTGTCCAGACAGTATAACGAGGGTTTTGATTCAAAATACTCCTTCATCCAGTTGTAAGGGATTGTGCGTAAACTGCGTGGCTCGGTCTAGGGGGGGGGGGGGTTGGCTGGAAAGTACACTGGGCTACGTGGGGGGGGGGGGGGGGTTCCGAGCCAGGCCACGTAGCTTTTCTTCCATATTATTTGTCAAAGTTAAAATGACATATAGAACACACAGAAGCATGTAAATATTTGTTTCCATCATTTAACTATCCCCGTATGTACGATAGTCTGACAAAAGAAAACGGTGTAAAATGTATTCTGGAATCAATATGGAAAAAAGAAAAAAGCTACGTGATACGTGAGGGGAGGGGGGTTCACAGGAGGCCAAAATGCAGCTACGTGGTTTATGGACGCACCCTAAGCAATTCGAGGGTGTAAAATTTAGAAGCTGTTACTTTCTCTCCCTCCCCCCCCCCTGCAACGTGGAAGAAGCACTGCTGCCCCTACGCTGGTGGGAATTGTGTTTAGAAGAGTTGGTACTATCATGTCTAAGAACGTAATGATTTCAGGACAAGATCGCTAGAGAGGCGTTTCCTTTCCGACCTACACTGGAACCGTCGGACGCTGAGGGAGGTGCTCTGATGAGCCAGGATCCGTTCGAGGTGCTCCAGAGTGGCAGCTTCAAGCCCGTGCCCATCATACTCGGTGTCACATCGCAGGAGGGCTACCTCTATCTTGTAGGTCAGTATTAGGAGTAATATTCACTACTTTAATTCTAGCACCGCCATACGTCATTGTTACGCCTGTCGACATATTCTGGGCGCAGCTTATTTGTCTTTTTCCTAAAAATTAGGCACATTTAGACCCTACCATTTTCTTTTAAATTTATATTGAGCCCAAGAATATGTACGACAAGTTGAGCTTATTTTAGGGCTTTATCACAGGAGTTTTGAGTAATGTTTGGTGTATTTAGCGTTTGTCGCAATGTTTACATATGTGATTGGGAGTAAAGTGTTGCACCAAAGACGTTTAGTTGGAAAACATCGGACAAGTTGCACAAGATCAAGAAAGTTTGGGAAGTGTGTAAGTAGTACAGAGCAACATCGATGCTTTTCATCGCTTAGCAGTCAAAGGGACCGTATGCTCGTTGCAGATATTTGAGAAGTAATGGAGTCTTTACTGAGGGAGGGGGGGGGGGGGGGGAAGCATCGTTGTGTTTAGTACCTCAATTCGTTCGACGATTGATGGAGAATAAATGAAGGTTTGGTCGAGTTTTGTTTGGCGTCGCAAGTCTTTCAGAATTTATTGAGGTCTCAGAATATTTATAGAGATCTAATGACCGACTTTTGTGCCTGAAAGTGCGGCTACTTTTTGTGTTTTGAATTATTTGTAATTTATTGGGATTACTTCAGCAGTTTTGGACACCCTTTCTGTTTGTGTTGGTTTTTTGCGTTTCAGGAAACTAAAGTTTCCTGAAGTCTGTATTGAATACAGTCGCCATCCGTGTAACACGTAGCTAACTACTCCACAAAATGTAAGCATTTAAGGCGACTTGCAGAATAATAAAAGGGGAAAACTGTTACAACCCGCTGCTTTGAAACTGTAATATTGAGCCAAGAGTACCCAAAGCTGTTAGCATGAACAGAATTACTAAAGATTATTCTTAAAAATTGATGCCTATTATAAATAAGTCCAATGCGAGTAACACGAACCATAACTAATGTTTATAAAATATAAATAATAGTATCTCTATTAACGTTAAAAGTTTCAACATTACAGGAGATTGTAATATCTGACTTAAAAAGCTATGATAATTCATGGAAATCATGCTTGTGACATAATTATACTGATCCCACGATTAATTAATTTGTAGCTAAATAAAAAAGTATAAATTATAAGCATATTAACAAGGCAAAACCAAAAAAAAATGCCTATGGCAGATTTTCCTGCAGTAACCCAAGAGGTTACTTCGGATAACGAGTCCAATAGTTTGAATTTACCGCACGTTCACTCTCTTTGTCGCAACCAGCAGTTTAACGTGGAATCCGAACCACGCAGCCTTCACAGCGTACTTGGACACACAAAGGAAGATTTGCTAGAGGAGAAAGTCGCCAATGTTAGCTGCCTGTAATAATCCCAACGTTGCGCGGTATTCGTAACGTCACCTTGATTTTTTCGAAGAAAGCACTTTAATATAATAATGTGTGTTTGATTTGTTCAGAATTCATTTTCACCTTCCCATTTTATTTCATCCATCTAAGTCTCAGATATGAGCTAACTTTTTAGTCAAGGCTTCTTCTTCAAATATTGTGATCTAAAAAGGTGATCTGAAATGGATATGACTGAGTTTGGTATCTCAAGAAATAGAGACATTCACATCATTATAACAAAGCGTCTGCCGATTCTCTTTAGGGTTATAAATGGTGAAGTAATGAATGAAACGTAACTTTATGCTAAGTAAGGAATTAGTGCTTGAGCATCTAATCAATCCTAAAGATCAGGAGTAATTAGTTGAAAATTGGGTGCTCTCCCTAATTCTTATTCTTCAGACGCCTTTCGGCTTTATAGTGTGGAGTACCATCAGTGGCTGCAAGTACATTTTTTACATATACATCATTAGAATACAATACGGTTCTTTATGTACACTCAATTTACAGATTGTTGATAATCTTCACATGGCGATCTGCAACAACACTTTTTACACCTTTGACGGTACTATTTAGCACTTTTCTGCACTTTTACAGACATGTGCTTTTGAGTTTGTGGTTGAATAATCTTCTAAGCGTTTATTTACAAGCCTTTACATGCACATATGCTAAACACAGCATTTTTAACTTTGTTATGGTTGTAAATATAGCAGTGCCAACCTAGTTTTTGTTATTGTATCTGTGTTTATCTTCTGTTAAACTAAATCTATCTCTCTGTTCCAGTTAGCATTTGTGATTGACTTTCGTTTTAGTGATTATTATTGGGGTGTCTGTGTTAGTTTTCATGTCTGTTTGTTGTTTTCAGTGTGCTGAATAGTTTTTTATTTGTTATTTGTTTAATATTTATCCGTATTCCTATAGCTTTGTGTATGTGATAGCTCTCTTGAGCTGTTAGCAGATTTTTTTGTGGTTTTGAATTTTTAATATTTTGTATATCTGTATGGTGGTGGGGAAATGGTTATATTCTAATAAATTCTCAGCAAATGTCGAATTATTTTTTAATCTGATTGTTCTGATATGTTCCTTATATCGTATGTTAAATTCCTTGAATGTCTTGCCTATGTATATTGCTTGGGACAGTTGGCATGTCATTTGATGTATTCCGGAATGCTGGAACGGGTCACTTTGTGTTTGTCTTCAGATGCTTTTTACTGTGTTATTTATTCCGATTGGAGTTTGTATTCTTTGTTTCCTAAATATGTTACAAATTCTGTGCATATATTTATCATTGAAAGTCATGGTATACCATTGTTATTAGTTTGGTTCATGGTGCTAGTGTATTTTCTTCAATGTTATCTTTGTTTTGATTCTGATGTTGTTGAGTTGTTCAATCAGTTTTTCAGTGTAAAAATTATTCTTTGCTATTTGTATGATTGTGTTTTAATTCATAGTGTAGTCCTTAGATGGAGCTATAGTATTTAGTCTGTTTAGTAGGTATCTGAGTACAGCTTGTTTGGGATTGTAAGAATGGTTAGATGTGTTGTGTATTGTGGTATCAGTTTTTGTGAATTTTCTTTATTTGCTGAAGGAGTGTAATGGACCTTTTTTAATTATTGTTATTTTAGTGTCTTATTTTTCCCTTTTCTATGGAAAATTTTATGCTTCTGTGGATTTTATTAATTTACATATGTTATATGGAGTTATTTTGTCGTGGTTCAACTACCAGGCATCTATATATTTGTGCCAGTATATTAGGTTGTAGTTTTTATTTGTGACTATCTGTTATTTCACGCGGTCGATTAAAATATTTACGAAGATATTCGAAGTAGGATAGCCCATATGTAAAACTTCCATTTTGATATAGAATTTGTTACTGGCATAGAAATAGTTTTGTGGTGTCAACAGGTAGTAGTTTTGATATCTCTTTGATGTTTGCTTCAAGCACTGTGTTATATATGGAAATGTTGTTTTATTTTACATTAACCGTTTCGCTGGTATGACAGAACATATTTACTACATCATTTGATGGAAGTGTGGCTTGGTGAGGTGTAGGTACCATGTTTATGTTTTGTATTAACTGTGTTGTATTTTTGATGGTTATGTACTGTAGTATCTGTAATTGGCCTACAACCAGATTTTTTCCATGTAGTGTTGTTACTGTCATTATTAAATACTCTACTACTTGAGCTCCATTTCGTGCTGCAGACATGTTTGGTAAAGCGGACGCCTGGCGCGCCCTCGACGCTAACCTGTCGCTGCTGGTGCCCTCGAGCGTCCCGACCAAGGACGAAGCCCAGCTGGCCAGCGCGGGGGAAGCCATCCGACGCTTCTACCTGCAGGGACGAGCGCTGTCAGAGAGTCTAGCCGTGCAGTACGCGCAGGTAACCCAACATCAACAATACAGTACAATCAATATGCTCTAAGACACGTGTCCTCGGCATGTAGTCTAACATAGGCAACACACTCACTTGAAATGCTACTATAATACCTTTATACAGCCGTACTACCAGCAAAAAATCGTAGTTTCCTCGTGATTTATTCATAGTTTTCCACGATTATTTTATGTCACCACAAAATTAAACACTAAATTCCACTCTAAAAATACAGTAAGATGGCTACACAAACACGAATATTGTCTCGTATCCCTTCTCATTTTAAGTCTTGTGTTTTAACTCAAGTATGTGAGTGAAGCAGGCATGTTTCCGAAATATAAAAAAGTGATACTCTGAATTTTTGCTTTTGAAATTTCCGCTAGCACCAGATCAAAATAAACTCCATGTTCAAGTAAATGGGATACTGATGTGTATAAACTTCAATATCTGTACTGGAAATAGCTCTAATAGTTTCTCAGGTTTAAACAAAACGCATCTCCCCACTCACCATTCGGTTAATTACAACGGCATTCGACGATGAACTTCGAGGCATCTGTTCAGAAAAAGGGAGAAACAGGAAGACAGACAGGTCACTGAAACCAGTATAGTTGGTGCACAGACTCTTAGCCTTGAGAAGTCCATAGGCAGCCGTGTGAGTGTATATACAGAGTCTGTTTCTAAACGCGTGTGTGTACAGATTTCACTTACGTGTCATCTAAGCGAAATGACGAATGCTTTCTTAGATCATTCATTTCTGATTCGACATCGAGACAGCGAAACAACAAGCGTGAAAATAAAACATTTTATGCGATCTCGATTTCCGGAGCTAATAAGTCTTCAGCCATCATGCTCCTTATAATAAGGCGGATTAATCTTTTCTCGTATCTTTTCCTTGCAATCCATATGAGTGGTTATGTTATTGCCGTCAGTTAAGAGGACTCGCAAGTACCCTACAGCCTGCTTCCGGTAATCGGTCCTTAGGGTGATGAATCAGTTAATAAATCTATTCCACGTACATAATTGGATTATAATTTCTATAGACTGTTTTATACTACTCGGCCAAAACATTTTTATTTTTGTTATTGGTCTAAAATGTAAAACAAGACTTTTCGACCGAATAAGGGAGAAGTGTACGATTTACTGTTGAGCAGACAATGAGGAACTTTGCTTATGCCGTACTTCTGAAAGTACGGCATAAAAATGATTTTGAGCCAGCAACGTTAAAATATTTCACCCATTCTAAGCCAAAATTAGTTTGACAACGTATACGGGTCTGGTATTCGCCAGGACGTGGGTTCAAATCCCCGTCCGGCCATCCTGATTTCGGTTTTCCTGGTTTCCCGGATCACTCAGGCGAATGCCCTGGAATCGTTCATTGAAAGGCCAGGGCCGAATTTCTTCCCGTTCTTAGCGCTAGTCCTGTTTGCCTCTAATGAACACGACGTTGATGAGTTGTGAAGCCGTCAGAAGAAAGTAAATAAACGAGCCAACGTGTCTACAAGTGAGAGCGGTGCGACAATCGGCAATCATTGCCCACTAAGCTCCAGCATTACATGTTTCTTGTTGCAACCCATTTCATGTGATTAGCTTAAGTGAAAATATATTGGAAACAAGTAATTGTGATTCTCGCAACGCTTCAGAACACACGCAATTCCTCTGGTAATTTCATTTAACCGAAAAGAAGTTTCTTAACTGAATGTTCTAAGTTTATTGCCTTCAGAAGCTTCTAAAAGAACGATATCAGAACCATACAATTAAGGCCATGTGCTTCAGTGGCAAGTGTCTAGATCGGCTAGATGGTAATTAATGCCAAAACATGACAAATTGATAAAAATATGATTTCCTTCTCAAGTTTTGGTATCATGGAGGAAATTTGTAGCAATGTTCGTAGCTCCTACACCTGTAATTCCTCTCTTGTTGCAGGCTCGTGGCGACGCGACGTTCGTGTATCCGTCGCTAGAAGTGGCCAAGGCGCTGGCATCGCTGCCCTCGCACCCACAAGTCTATTTCTACCTGTTCGACGTTGACGCCAAGCTGAACTTCTTCAAGACAATGACGGGCCTCGATAAACTGAAGGGTAATCAGCAAACCTAGTTTTTCTTTCCTAGATTATCGATTCGATCGTTTGGAAGTATGCCTTTGTATGCTTTCATTGTTTGTGTTAGCACAATTTAATATTACAGATAATACTCTCCGAATCTATAATCGACAGCTAACAAACTCAAGATTTCTTACAATAACAAAACAATAAACTTCGTGTCATAATTCAATATCCACAAAACGAGGGGGGTGATATTGGGGCAATTTGGTCGCGTATATATTCACTTTGTATCTCTTATTAATTACAGTTTAGATCAATTCCAAAACTTTAATTTTTCTTCTCCCGGTATAATTTTTGTGTTGGCGGGTCAGCTTGTATCCGTTGTTTTTATGTACTGTTGTCCTATAATTCAGTCTAGGTGAAAAACCGCAAATGCTTATATTAGTAACATGTGTACACTTTGTTTCAACTTCATGTATTGGTTTTATTGTCCAGGAGCGGCGCATGCGGATGACGTTGCGTATTTCTTCCGGCCAGGCAACATGAGGTTAATCCTGCCACCTGACTCTGTGGAAGTCAAGACGATCGCCAGGTTGACCACTATGTGGACAAACTTCGCCAAGACGGGGTAAATTTTATACATATGATTCAGTTCTTAGGAATGTGTGGCGTGAAAAATGCATTTTAATTTTCATGACATATGTTACACGGCAATGTAGTGACATTTGCAAGTTGGCCACTATCTATTTTGAAGAAAATTAATGAGATGCAGTCAAGAGTTATTATCTTCTCTCTCATGTCAGTTGTTTGTGTAGCTCAAGCAGAAAAGCTCGGGATGCCGAGTGATGCGAAGTAAAAGTTATGTGAATGCCTTGTGTAAGAAGCAGGTCGTGACTACCAGTTAGCCATCGTCTAATAAGCAGCGAATGTTACTGTACTACGATAAAAGCTTCCATCGTGGTATTTTACACAGAAAACCAACGAGAAGCGCTTCAGTTCTGTGCAGGTCAGTCTCAAAATTTTCAAGTGATGAGTGCAGAGTAAATGCCGCTCGTATAGATCCACATAATTACGAACCGGAAGCGCCAAGGGTCTAAAATAGTTTCAGGCTCCTTTTAAAGTCATGTCATGTTTAGTTCATGAGAACTTTTAATTTTGATAGCCTGCTATTAGATCGTATTGAATTCATAAAGTCATTCGGAGAAACCCTTTTGATTTAAATGTTGTTAAATTATGTTAAATTGAGTAGCGTTTGAACAGTCAGCGAGTGCAGTAGCGTATTTTGTTGTTGTTTTTATATCTGTAGTGGTGTGGGTATTTGAATAGTGTAATCTCTGAGTGTTTACATTTTGTAAACAGTGGTCGTTAGTAGCGTTTGAACAGTCAGCGAGTGCAGTAGCGTATTTTATTGTTGTTTTTATATCTGTAGTGGTGTGGGTATTTGAATAGTGTAATCTCTGAGTGTTTACATTTTGTAGACAGTACTAGTTAGTAGCGTTTGAATAGTCAGCGAGTGCAGTAGCGTATTTTATTGTTGTTTTTATATCTGTAGTGGTGTGGGTATTTGAATAGTGTAATCTCTGAGTGTTTACATTTTGTAAACAGTGGTCGTTAGTAGCGTTTGAACAGTCAGCGAGTACAGTAGCGTATTTTGTTGTTGTTTTTATATCTGTAGTGGTGTGAGTATTTGAATAGTGTAATCTCTGAGTGTTTACATTTTGTAGACAGTACTAGTTAGTAGCGTTTGAATATTCAGCGAGTGCAGTAGCGTATTTTGTTGTTGTTTTTATATCTGTAGTGGTGTGGGTATTTGAATAGTGTAATCTCCGAGTGTATATATTTTGTAGGAAGTCCAGGTTATTTCGAGTTTCTGTTCCTGTACTTTTTTGTTTCCCTTCTTTTTGCGTTTTTCAAAAGCAGTATGTCTAGGGACTGTGATTGCTGTGTGTAGACGCGAGCTGAGGTGGCTGATCTGCGCGCTCAGCTTGCAAGCTGTGTTAGCGAAAGTTACACAGCTGGAAGCTGCCGTAAAAGGCTGCAGCAGATGTGATGTGGGGGAAACTGATATAGCCAAGCCTATCACAGATTCTCCCATATTGACTGTCGTACCTGCAACCCAGGCTGAAGTGTTGGATGCTGTGCCGCAGTCGCCTGTTGGTGACTGGCGTATGGCTTCCGGACTTCGAAGCCGCACACGGGGGCAGTCGAACAGGCTTAAAGGCCAAGACGCTAAACTTGTTCGTCTGTCCAACCGGTTTGATGTATTGTCGGAGGCTGACTCAGTCCCACAATTGTCATCCTGCGAGTTGACGGCCCCCCAGCCCGCCAGGTCTGAGCAAAAGCAGAGGGGCATTCTGGTAGTTGGGAGCTCTAATGTTAGGCGGTTATTAGAGCCCCTTAGGGAAATGGCGGATTCCTCGGGAAGAAATCCAACGTCCATTCAGTGTGTATTCCGGGTGGCCTGATCCGAGATGTGGAACAGGCCATCCCGGATGCCATAGAAGGGACGGGGTGTAGCCAACTACAGATTGTGGCTCATGTCGGCACCAATGATGCCTGTCGCCTTGGGTCGGAGGTTATCCTCTCTTCCTTCCGGCGGCTGGCT